>NW_024121280.1:0-35000 GCF_016745375.1 Pimephales promelas
AGAGATTGTGGAAGAGCTCGGTCACTACAGCGGTTCGAAACCGCAAACGTCCAATCACTACAGCCAGCCGACAAACAGCGACACCACGAGTATAGAACCCCTAAGAAAACAGCAGCTAGCGCTCTGGTACCACACCTCAAAGTGAAAGATCAATTAGGCTTACAGTAAGCGTTTTATGCAACCTGCGCTCGCCACTGCACGCACATCCCTAATGACAACACATATTTAGACGGTGATCTATAACTGGAGAAGAGCAATAAGTCAAAGACTCACCAGGGAATAGCTACAGGAAATATCACCATTTAGACTTTTGTTACACGCAGTACGGAGAAGAATGACAATGTGCCTTTAGACAAACTTTTATAGAGCCACCGGGACCCAACAAACCTCCCTAATTGAGCCACACAGGTGTATTCAATATCGTGCCGTGGCTCAATTCCGCTGGGCGTGTCTTCCCATTAAAACAACTCAGAAACTCTTAACCGGTCACATTCTACCCCCTAGTTTTTAAATTCGTCGACCCGACGATATTAACTCCAAGGCCTAAAAAGAGTAGAAACCCCCCTAGCAACAGTTACTTGCGAATTCACACTGCCCCTTCTGCCTCCCATTGTCTCTGGCAAATGATGGGCATTGGAATGGTAGCCTGCGTTTCTTCGGGTGGTTCGACGTAGCAGTGGTCTTACAGTAGTGGTGGTACCCTCTGATGCCACTAAGGATTACCAGGCAAAGAGTCATGGACCAGAGGAGGCTCCGGAACTCTACCCGATGACAAGGGGACACCGTCAGGGCTGTGGGGTAGGAGTGGAGCACAACTTGAAGGTGCCTGAACAGCAATGGGTACCGTCACCGGAGGGACCTCCCGCTCTGTGGACACTACTAGCCAAGTTTCATCCAATAGATCATCCTCGCCAGAGTCCACCGATGATTGATCAGAATTCGAAAGGAGAGGATTACGAGGCTCTGACAAATTCTGGCCAGCTGGTTGAGCTCTTAACAAAGTACGATGCACATGTCTAACTTTTTCCAAATCTTCAACAGGAGCAATTGTGTACACTGACCCGCCTGATGTCGGGGCTCGCAGCACTTTATAAAGAACAGAACTCCAGCGGTCTTGGATCTTTGCCCGGCCTCGCACACAAAGGTCCCGCAGATACACCAACTGGCCTTGGCTCAAAGGATCATCCTGTACCCGCCGATCATGACGCTCTTTTCTACGTTCCGCTGCAATCTTCATGCGACTTCCAGCTCCGTCAAAGGCCACTTGAAGTCTAGCTTGATGGTCATAAATCCAGTCATGGACACTGCCCTGAGTAGGAGTCTCAATTCTACCCAAGAGGAAGTCAATAGGCAATTGTGGATCTTGCCCAAACATTAAAAGATATGGCGATTCACCCGTAGACTGATGTGGGGTAGTGTTGTAGGAGAAAACCAGTTGAGGGAGATATGCTGCCCAGTTCTTCTTCTTGCAAGACGGTAGAGTACGCAGCAGATTGTGCAGAGTGCGATTAAATCGCTCGCATTGACCATTTCCAGTAGGATGGGCTGGGGTGGTCCGACTCCGTTCAATGCCATACAATGCACACAACTGATGAATAAGGGTGCTTTCAAAGTTCCTCCCCTGATCCGAGTGGATGCGACTGGGAACACCAAACTTGTAGAACCACTCATGTACCAACACCTTTGCCACCGTAGAAGCTCTCTGGTCACGGGTAGGTACAGCCTGGGTATATTTAGAAAACACATCCGTCAGCACAAGAACATTCTCCATTCCGTTCTGTGATGGTTCAATCAGGGTGAAATCAATGGCCAGAATTTGATTAGGCTTTGAAGCCAATAAATGACCCATATAGGTCTGCACTCGAGGGAAAACATCCTTGGCAACAGTACAGCGTTCACATTGGTGGCACCAACGCTTCACATCCTCACTCATACCTGGCCAGAAACACCTTTGTCTCACCAGCTCTGTTGTACGTTCCACGCCCTGATGGCCATGCTCATCATGAAGCTGCTGCATCACTATAGTCTTCAACGATGTTGGGAGCAAGAGCTGAAGAAAGGCCTCGCCGCCCTGGGAATGGTGACACTGACGGTACAACACACCATCCTTCACTTGTAATCGTTTCCACTGTTTCAAGAGTTTACCTACATCAGCACACAATCCCTGCTGCTCTTCACGTAACGGGTATCTCCCTCTCCTCCACAGCTTCAGGAATTCTCCCAATACTGCATCTGCCTCCTGTAGCTTGTGTAAATCTGCCGCAGAATAGCCAGGGAAAGCGGTAATGGATGCTTGTACGCCTCTCTGAGGTCTGATAGAAGCGACTTGTTGGAGGGACTTTGGCAGGGAACTTCCCGGAATCATATTCTCAAGCACAGGTCCAACAGGATGCTGTCGGGAGAGTGCATCGGCATTCCGATTACTTCGTCCAGAACGATACCTAATGCTGAAGTCAAAAGCAGCGAGTTGTGCAGCCCACCTTTGTTCTAGAGCACCAAGTTTAGCGGTATTAAGGTAACTCAGAGGATTATTATCAGTGTAGACCACACACTTCTGTCCCAGTAAGTACTCACGAAATTTCTCAGCCATTGCCCATTTAAGGGCAAGAAATTCCAATTTCATGGAACTATAATTGGACATGTTCCTCTCCGAAGGCCTCAAACCACGACTGGCATAGGCTACTGGTCGAACTCTGCCCTCCTGCTCCTGCGACAGAACTGCTCCCAATCCGCTATAACTGGCATCGATTTCTAAGATAAATGGCAAAGAGAAGTCAGCGTACGCCAACAGGGGAGCACTCACCAACCGTTGCTTTAGGGCATCAAAACTTCGCTGACAGTCCTCTGTCCAAACCTCCACACAGGACCGGGCTGGGCCCTTCCTCTTAGCTCCGGACAGGTCAGCTACTAAGCGATGAAGCGGGGCAGCCAGTTTTGCAAACCCCTCCACAAACCGTCTGTAGTAGCTGGCGAAGCCAAGAAACGACCGAAGTTCTGAAACCTGTTGTGGAGGCGGCCAATTAGCAACTGCCTCAATTTTCTTCGGATCTGTACCCACCCCTTGGGCAGTAATCAAGTGCCCCAGGTAGTTCACCTCAGACTGAAAGAACGAACACTTCTCCAATTTGACCTTCAAGCCTTCCTGTTGTAGACGCTTCAGGACCACCTCCAGCCGCTGCAAATGCTCAGACACTGAGGAAGAGAACACGATGACATCATCTAGATAAAGCAACAAAGATTGAAAATGCTGCGAGCCAAACATGCGCTCCATCAGTCTCTGAAATGTACTAGGTGCATTGCACAGGCCGAAGGCCATCCTATTCCACTCATATAACCCAAAAGGGGTGCAGAAAGCAGTCTTCATCCTGTCCTTCTCAGCCACGGGGACCTGATTATAGCCACTAGCAAGATCCATTGTTGTGAACCACCTGGCACCTGAGAGAGCGTCCAAGGACTCCTCAATTCTAGGTAATGGAAATGAGTCCTTTCTGGTCTTACTGTTCAGTTGACGATAATCAACGCACATTCGCAGGCTACCATCCTTTTTTTTCACTAGGACAATGGGAGATGCATAGGGGCTACTACTCTCTCTTATAATTTGATTTTCTAGCAACTGATTAATATGAGCCTTAACGGCTTCGTATTCTGAGGGAGGAATACGTCGGTAACGCTGTCTAACTGGAACCTCATCAATCAGGGGAATATCATGTGTGATCAAAGAAGTACAGCCCAAATCGCTGTCATGTGCTGAAAACACAGAAGAGTACTGAGATAATAAAGCCCTGACCTCACACTGTTCTTCAGGGGTCATTGGAGACAGATCCAGAGAATCTATCTTGTCTTGTATGGGACCTAAAGTCATCTGAGAAGAGATTGTGGCCTGTACACTCAGGGGAACATCCTCTACACCTTGGGGTAAACTTACCACAGTTACTGGACTAATGGTACCAAGAACGGTTCGTCCATAGAGGTTAACATCCACTACTCCTACATTAATTACAGGAATATAAACCTGTCCCCGAACTACCTTAACAATGGCAGGGGAAGTCAGAAGACCAGCTGCTAACCCACCACTAGAAGGCTCAAATACTACCGTCAACCCTGTATGTTGCTGAGAACAAGTGGCTGCAATAAACTTCATGGTACCACCAGGCATCCGAATACACCTACCTCCTCGAACCCGAACTCGGGCCGGAGAATCTGAAGGGGCCTGAACTTGAACTTGATGGCACTTCTGTAGGGCTTGTTGCCAAGGATTAGGGGCCTGCTGCACTAAAGTGGTTTCAAAGAGAGTCGGCCCATACTGCCCAAACAATTCATGATAACATTCTCGAATAACATTCATGCCCAAAATACCAGAGACCTGAGTAGAAGTACCTGGACAATCTTTAACTATGAGCACGCCACGTTTAGGAATCACTTTACCAAAGACTTCCACATCCAGTTCCAAATAGCCTATATAGGGAATATCTAAGCCATTGGCAGCCTTAAGCTGCAACCAATGACATGAGTGAAGTTTTTCTAAACCCCAGGGCTTAAAGTTCTTCAAATAAAAACTTTCAGTCACCGTCGACACCATGGAGCCAGTGTCTAACAAACAGGGGACTAAGACCCCACCAACATTAACGGTCACGTGGGGGCATGGTGACAATAAAGGGGTTGTGTGCTCTACATCAGGAAAAACAGCATCTGAGCCAAACACATACCCTTCTGAACTGTGGCTCAGGAGCACAGAAGGTTCTAGTTTTCCTGAAAGCTAACAGAGGGCTGGGGCCGTAACACTTCTGGCTGTAGGTGACGTAAGGTGGTGGGGTTACCCCTTGATGACCAATTTTGAGAAGTACATTCACGGGCAAAATGGCCAGGCTGTTGACACTTTCTACAGATAACTGAACTCCTATTAAAAGTACTTGAAGGCACACTTGGGGCATTTTGAAGTGAAGTCACATTACGGGTTAACTGATCGAGCTGCTCTTGCTGCTTTTTAAGCATCTCTTTTAGCTCCTGTAATTCTGAGCTTGAAGCTGGCGCTGACCCATAAACCCCATACTGCAGCCCATAAGTAGAAGAGGTTGATAGACTACGATCCCTGGTAGACCTGGCTATACCCTCACGTTCCCATCTAATGGCTTCCCCCCGAACATCAAGTAAGGTAGCCCTAGGGTTTTGGCGTACTAGCTGTTTCAATTCCCTTCGAAGGGCAGAATCTAAAACATACTCAACAAATTGGTCACGCAAAAGAACCTCAGAATTAGGCATACCATTTGGAGCATTTTTAATTACCTTTGACATCAAGCCAAAAAGAGCATGTGAAAATTCCTGAAGTGTCTCCCCCTCTAGCTGTCGTCGAGAGAAGAAACTCTCCTGCAAAACAATATATGAATCCGGGCAGCCGTACAGCTCGGTAAGTATTTGAATAACTTTATCTGGATCTTCCCGGTCTTCACTAGGCCTAAATTTTATTTCCTCCCTAGCTTCCCCCTCTAAATGGTCATACAGGAAGTGTGCTTTGTCAATATTGGATAAGTGGCGAAGACGCATACTGGCCTTCACTTCCTCTAGCCAATCAGCCAAAGAAATTCCGGTGCGCCCTCTAAAAACAGGACATTTCCTCTCCCTAGGGACATAAATTAACCTTTCCGTCACCACTGAATTGCCATTGGAGGAAGACCTTGGGCCCGTATCAGGTGCCGCCCCCCTATGATTAGACTCAGAGGGCACCACACTAGGACTTGCCTGGACCTCAGAACGTTCTTGCCGCAGGCGTTCATTATCAGCCTTAAGTTCGGCCACCAAGTCTCGCAATTGCTGCATCTCATCCTCCATAGTGACAGTCTAAATGACAGAAAACACAAGAGAGAGGAAAGTACAAGAACTCTAATGCGCTAGCTGCTGTTTTTTTGTTGTTGTTTTTTTTACAAAAAAAAAACAAATTAATATCACACAAAAAAACAAAACAAAAAAACATTAAAGTCACGTCTTGCTTTACACGCCAATCGATAAAACCCTGCCGGCTGCGCCAAGATTGTAACCCTTGGCTAAATGTATTACAAAACTGACTACGCCACCTAGGTTACTTCTCCACCCAGGAAAGTAAAAAAAAATAAACCCCAAAGGAATTACAAAAATGAGAAGGACCCTGCTGGTTCAGATGGCGTCAAAGACAGAGACGTGACTTCAAAAGTATACAAAGTTTATTTTGTACGAGGGACATTAATTTTAAAACATCTAAAAATAGGTCTCATACACAATTACCAATTAAATACCCACAGCAAATAAGAGACCGTAATTCATCCGCAATAGCTGAAGAGACAAACCACACAACAATCAGTGAACAAAATCAAAGCAAGTGATAAACAATTCAAAAGAAACCAAACAAAAAAAAGCAAATACACTCTCCTCTTCAGCTAAGCCTCATATCACAGGTCAACTCATTCACATGTGGACATACCTGGCAAATACAGTGTTCAAGATCAAAGAAAGGAAAAAAAAGAAAGAAAAATACATCAACACAATTAATCTTTAAAATTGTTCCGGCTGCTGTTACAGACCAAACTTCTCGTTGTTCTAGTTCACTTTAATAGTCCATATAAAACACGCATGCCCAATAATTCAGCAACCTTCATACAGACCAGTCAGGGCAGAGATTGTGGAAGAGCTCGGTCACTACAGCGGTTCGAAACCGCAAACGTCCAATCACTACAGCCAGCCGACAAACAGCGACACCACGAGTATAGAACCCCTAAGAAAACAGCAGCTAGCGCTCTGGACCACACCTCAAAGTGAAAGATCAATTAGGCTACAGTAAGCTTTATGCAACCTGCGCTCGCCACTGCACGCACATCCCTAATGACAACACATATTTAGACGGTGATCTATAACTGGAGAAGAGCAATAAGTCAAAGGACTCACCAGGGAATAGCTACAGGAAATATCACCATTTAGACTTTTGTTACACGCAGTACGGAGAAGAATGACAATGGTGCCTTTAGACAAACTTTTTATAGAGCCACCGGGACCCAACAAACCTCCCTAATTGAGCCACACAGGTGTATTCAATATCGTGCCGTGGCTCAATTCCGCTGGGCGTGTCTTCCCATTAAAACAACTCAGAAACTCTTAACCGGTCACACAAGAAAAACTATATTAGTCTTTAAAATATCCTCAATAAAAAGGACTGCTATTTAAAAAATAACATCAACATAAGCACTAATATACAGACTGACACGTTTTACTGTCAAATAACACAAGGCGATCCCAGACAAACTAAATGTGTGTCACTATTTTTCTCTCAGTGGCCATTTTTAGCTGTCCCAGAATTCAATGGGCTCCCACCCTTGACCATAATTACACATTACTCCTTGGGTTTATGCATGGGCGTTCCACATTATTCGGTCATGTGGATGTTTTTGCCTCTTTATTTGCCAAACTGCAAACAAAAGAAGAAAAGTCTTCAGAATTTGCTGCATTATGTCAGTTGTGTAAATTAAGCACAATGATTGTAAACGAAACAAAGATAACAGATCTGTTCTATTTGAGGGAAATGCATTGATTGTAGTTTCAAATTCAGTTTAAATATATTTGCTTATCAATAATACAAATATTTTTCTTTTATGTCAGGTGAATATTATTCAGAATATCTCGAATGTACTATACAACAACTTTTCAAGGACATGAGATTCAGCATTATTAAATGTCCTGGCCTTGAATCCTAGATTAACAGCCTCATCCTTGCAAACTGTCAGCTAAACAAGTGCTGGAAAAGAGTATACACCGAAGAATACAATAACAGATTTTTTATTTTTTTTCAATATATGGGTTAATCTATTACACTGTAAAATAATATTATTGGTTTAACTTAAAAAATTAAGTAACCTGGTTGCCTTAAAATTTTAAATTCATTGAAATGGAAATATTTAGTCAATACAATGAAGGAGATTGATTTAATCATCAGAAACTCAAATTATTATGTTACCTGAACCACATAAATTAATTTGATATGGCAAAAGAAAAAATGTTGTGATTACAAATCATGAACATATTTTTTTACAGTGATGGTAAAAGCATTCTTTGGAATCATGTGGTTGTATTTCTGATATGCTTTGTTTGTTATACTTGGCAAAAACACATTAAATATTTTGCCACATTTATCCATCTTTATGAAACCCTCGGCAGATGATTTTCAGCATGTCGGTACTGTTCTTAGTTCAGTGTGATCCTTCACATAAACACGACATTTACATGATACATGATGAAACACACTTTATTTGGTGCACAGATCCACCATTATACCGCCAACAACCCAGTGCATCCGGAAGCCCGAAGTGAATAGTGTAGAGGGGAAATAACATGTTACAATCTCCCTATACTTTAAACAAAAAAACAACAAAAATATAAATAAAACTGTTGAATATGATGTTTTATTTGACAAGGTTCGGGAGGAGCAGGTACAGATAATTAACCCAATCAGCACAAGTGGAGATCAAGCAGTAATGTTGACAGTTCCTTGACAGTTTCTCAGCGTCCCATCTCCACCCCATCTCCTCACCTTTAGTTCCATCTTCTCTGACCAACGGGGGGAGTGCTCTGGGTTCGGGCAGAGATTTCGAGCAAGGAGCCCTCCACCCAGACTGCATGCTAAGTACGCATAACCTTTACCATAATAATTATATGTAGGTGAAATCGTGAAATCTAAAGACTTTATCTCGTTAATAGACTGGACTGTAGCATCTTTTATATTTGATACTAAGCTGCTTGCATCAAACTTAATGTCTGGTTTGTTTTGCAACCCAAAGAATCTGTCCTATTTTTGACCTAAGCTTCTTTTTTCAGTCTCATTAAAGGGGACCTATTAGGAGACAAAGTCTTGATTTTGTCTTTGGGGTGTACTAGAATATGTTTTCATGCTTGATTGTTCAAAAAAACGCATTCTTTTTCACATACTTTACATGATTACAGCTCCCCTCTCGCCAGTCCGGTTGAGCGCATCGTTTTCAAAGAGCCCCTCCGAGGAAATGATTGGCACATGTTCAGGAAATGTCACACCTCAGATATAAAAATTAATTTGATATGATAAAATATGAATGTCAATTTTTTAAACCATTTTGAGCTTGATTGAGACACTGACAATGTTAAAGGATTGTGCTGAACAGATTTCAAGCACAGACTTTGCAAGCATAGATTTCACAGGCCGTTTCAGAGTGGTACAGTTTGTTTTTTCATAATAGATAGGATGTTATCCACCATTTAATCATATTTGTCTAAAAAGTATTTTAATACTTAAAAAAACAGTAATCACAAGATCACAAAATCATGGATCGGTGGTGGAGCGGTGAACAGTCTTACAAAAGATAATTGCTAATCATGATAATAGCAAATTGTCTGAATCTGTCTAGATTCGTGCAAATAATGCACAACCATGTCTATCTGTTTCCATTAAAAAAATATAAATTAATTAAAAATACTGTTTCACCAGTGGAAAAGATATTTTACACTATTTGATTAATTTATTGAAAAACAAAGCGAGGATATAGGCTACTAAATATATATATATATATATATATATATATATATATATATATATATAATTTAATGTGATCAGGTTGGCATTTCATAATATTCCTAACATCTTGTACCTTTAAACATTGAATCACGTGGATGAATAATGATATGCAAATGATATGTAGATATGTCAAATGTCATTGGCCAAAGGGTTATTGCAGCCCGTTCTCATCCTTTAGCGTCACATAGTACGCTTTATGACAAAACGGCGCTATACTACGCACAAGGTACCCTTTATCGTTTATATAACACGCGAACTCAAGGCGTCATAAATCCTTTACCGTAATATGAGACTACCCTATACCTACCACACACCTAAACCTACCCATCACAGCGCGTGTTACATAACAGCCCATTCTCACCCCCAAGGCGTCACTTAACTGACGCCTTGGGAAGCATTTGGACATGCTTCAATATCTGACGCTTTAGGCGCCCTTTAGCGTCAGTAAGATGACACCCTAGGATCGCGTGTACCCTACCCCCACCCCACACCTAAACCTAACCGCGTCCTCTAACTGACGCTTTCCTTTAGCGTCAGTTAGATGACGCCGTAGGATCGCGTCATGTAAGTGACGCTAAAGGGCGCCTAAAACGTCAAATATTGAAGCATGGTCAAAGGTGACGCCTTGGGGTGAGAATGCGTTGTACATAAACGATAAAGGGCACCATGTGCGTAGTATAGCGCCGTTTTGTCATATAGCGTTCCTGAGGTTGCTGCTCCAATGCGGAAGGAATGACTGGAGAAATTCTCTGCTGGGATGCCTGAAAGTTGGAGAACAGATTTTAGGTGTTTTTGGAAGCAAAAGCGTGTCACAGGTTTGTTAGAGTCGTCAATGAACAGGGGTTCGAGAGGGGATTTAGCATGAGAGTTTCTTAGTTGTATAGTTTGGAAGCTCGTATAGTTTGGAATGGTTGAATTGGTGACGAGAGGTTAAAAAAATATATATGAAGTGGCCTTTTTTGGTTTGGTCTGTTTTGCTTTGTTTAATCAGAAAAGAGATTGTTTCGCTGTCTAGCACTGAAAGATCTGAGATGTTTGGGTGGATTTTTGGGTTGAATCTGGAAGTGATAGCCAGTTCAGACTACATGATTTTAAGCCCGATTTATGCCCGATTTGCAAATCGTTGAGCTAACCGACAGGTCAGGGTGTTATCGCGTGCAAATCGCGGGGGATTAGCGGACGATGAACGCTTGCCAATCTGTTAGTATGAAAGAGCCAACAACGCAGCGAAAACGCTCGCAGACGCCTCGCAGACACGTCGCCAAGCCCAGAAAAATATCTAGCCTTCTAGATATCCAGAGCCGTCGGGCGACTCAAACAGAGTGATGTCATGAGTACAGCCAATCATAGCAACGCATGGGTTGAGGACATCAGGTAAATCTTAGTTTTTCTTTTTTTTTTGTTGCATTTTTTTTTCCTCAGAGCAGATCGTCGCGCAGACAGTGTGCAGCACTAGTTTCTGTTTGACGTCCATATTCACGTGTTTTGTTCTCTTCTTCGCTGGGTATTGGCACAATATCTATTTATTGCGTGTTTTTTCGTGACAAAACGGGGTTTGTAGACAAGATAGAATCGTTGGGTGACAGAGTTGTTGTTAACTCGTTATTTATTTGATTATTTTCCAGCCCATTCTCACTCCCAAGGCGTCACCTAACTGACGCCTTGGGAAGCATTTGGACATGCTTCAATATCTGACGCTTTAGGCACCCTTTAGCGTCAGTTAGATGACGCCCTAGGATCGCGTGTACCCTACCCCCACCCCACACCTAAACCTAACCGCGTCCTTCAGCAGACGCTTTCCTTTAGCGTCAGTTAGATGACGCCCTAGGATCGCGTCATGTAAGTGACGCTAAAGGGCGCCTAAAACGTCAAATATTGAAGCATGGTCAAAGGTGACGCCTTGGGGTGAGAATGCGTTGTATTTTCAGGATTTAGACCATAACATAGTACAGAAACAGCTCTCATTGAGTCACAAATGATTTGCTCTTATCATCCAATCGTGGTTGTATCTCTATGTAGTGCGTGTCAAGTCCCCTCCTGTTCAACTTCCAAAGGACACAAGGACAACTCAAATTTCCAACTCAATCACTTTTATTTTGGCTTTGTCAGGTGATTGTTCTGTTCAGCAAATTAGGTTGTAAACCATTGGCATCTTTGGACTGAACATATGAGTAACTTGGAGCCTCTTCTCTCTGAAGTTTGTTTTCCTGACAGACTGAGAATCTCCATGCCTTTTCAGGTGTTTCAAATCAGTGTTAATGACGATCAGGTGACAAGCAGCCGGTTTGCTGCTGCTGCTGGTGGTGCACTCTGGGAAGTGTAGTGTTCCACTCATCAATGATTTTGTTGGTGAGTTTTATGGCTGCCCCTCGCTCGACCATTTCATGGATCTGGGTAGCATATGCGACTTTCCAGTCTGGCTCTCTGTTTAGTTGCTTTTCCATCCTTAAGAAATAAGTCTGGACTGCACCTTTGTTGTTTGGGAGAGAGGCTGGATCTACTGTCCAAGGATACTTTGCATCCCAATGTGGAGCTGGTGTGTGAGCATCCCCCTCCTTGTAGGTGAGGCCCCCTTTAATGATCTCCAGCTCCCTCTCTTCTGCCAGGGTCATTTCTTTTCCTCCTGGTGGACAGTTTCCACATCGGCACCCTCCACATCTTGGCTCACATGCAGCCCCGATGCTGTCCCAGTGCCACCACTCAAGGAACTCATGGTTACTGGCAGCTGTAAATTTGGTCTGAGCCACATCCTCCTGCTGCAACTGGGCTGTCTCCATTGTTGGACTTGTGATTTCTTGATATTTAACAGCTGCTGTCCTCATGGAGCGAGCAAAGTGTGTTTTGGACTCATATATTGCAACCTCCACTTCTTTAAATAAGTCGGGATGTGCTCCACCCACTGTCTTCCCCAATGGACCCTCCCACAAGACGAGGTCTCCGATGATTTTTACCCTCTGAGGAGCGAGTCTTCCCTCTCGGTGGCTAATGAGAAGTTCAACCTCTCCTGGCCTTTCCAATTCTTTAATTTTCTCAACTTCTCAGGTTCAATTACTTGATGCACTCTGGCGATTTCGTCCAAGCCATAGCAGACCATTTCATGAGCTCTCTCTGTTCCTTTAGGTGTCTTGACTCTGACTTTGAGGAGATACCTTTGTGTGTTCACCTCCATGGTCATACCACCAACCCCATGTACAACTAAAGTTATCTTCTCATGTCTCAACCCCAGTCTTTCAGCAGCCTTATGGGTAATGTAGTTGGTGTCTGAAGCAAGATCAATTAAAGTCCCAATCTTCTGCCCTGCGTTTGCAGTGATTTGCATCAGCATCATGATGACAGGGAGTTCAGAGAGCCCATTACTTTGCAGTAGCTCAGACTGGCCTGAAGCATCGAGTGTCACTGCAGTTTTGTTGGTGAAAGCCTTTCTGCATCGATCTGCCATTTCTGGGGAGAGTTCAGCCAAGATTTCCTCCTGTTCCTCCGTTAGTTTGCTTTCACCTTTGCGGACTTTTCCACTCTTTCTCTCCTCCCCTCTTTTGACTTCTTTTGGGCAGAGGAAAAATGGTGGTCTGGGGCACCACCTTCCCTTTTACAGTCTTTATTTCTGCATAGGAAAGTGTCTATGCAATATCCATCTTTATCATGGCATCCAAGACATCTTCTGCATGCCCCCAGTTTTCTCAATACAGCTTTCTTTTCAGGTAGCTTAAGTCTTTTGAACTTTCTACAAAAGAAGATTTTGTTGTTGTGCCCACTATCACCACAGACACCACATACCTCATCAATCTCTTCTTTGTGGAGGTATGTGGTGTCATCACATACCTCATCAATGTATGTGATGACACCACATACCTTTGTGGATTTTGTTGAGGAAATCTTTTTTTCATACCTCTTTTCTGAGCGATCTGATCTCTCCACCTCCTCCACAGTTTTGAGCTGTTCGAGTTTTTCTAATATTTCTTCTTGGCTTTTCAAGAACTTCAAGAGCATGATGAAGTGGTTGTCTGGTGTGACATTGTTTTTGGGCTCAACCATGAACATCACCCAATCTCTTTTAATTAAGTCAGGCAACTTGCTTTCAATGGTTTTAATTACCAGAGGGTTATTAATGGCTCCAGAGTTTCCTAACTCTGTGAGATCCGCTAGGGCCTTTTCTACTGACTGTATGAGGTCAATTACCTTTCTTGGCTGGTTCCCTTTCACATGTGGCATCTTCTCTAGCTCTTCAAGGATTTCCACTGTGATGGTTGACTTATTTCCATATCTGTTTTCCAGGACTCTGAACATGTCATTGGCACTGGTGTAGGTTGAAAGTCTGAGGTCTTTTGAGATTTTGTCATCCACACTCTCCAAGAGTTGAATTTTCTTAACTTCAGATGAACCGGATGGCTCTCCCTGCTTTTGCAGGCTTTCCCAGTCTTTCTTCCATCTGTGATATTCTCTCTTGCTTCCATTGAATACAGGTAGAGAGGTTGGCTTGATTTTCACTATTGGTATGGATGGTGCAGGTTGGGGTTGTCTCAGTCCTGTGCCTTGCCCAATGATCGTCCGTGCAGTGGCAAATTCAGCCTTCCTTAACTCAAGTCTGTAGTAGGATGCTTTTATGTCCTTGACTCGTCCATCTAATTCGTCCTTCAATCCTACAGGGATCCATCTCTCCCATGTTGACATTGCTGATATGGCCTCTTTTATTCTCTTGTCCAAGAGAGCGAGGTGCACTTCATAGCCCTCTAAATTGACACTTTCCACAGCTACATCAGCCACTTTATCATTGGCTTTCTCTGCTTCCAGAATTCCATCAAGAAGTTCACTCTTTCCATACCTCGACCACAGGTTTGTTTGAACAAGTTCTTTTATTTCTCTCAACTTCCTCTCACCTTCATTTACAGATCTGTCAATGTCGGCCTCTTGCTGTTCATCAAGACTTGCTTCCTCATCCTCAGTCTTAATGTCAGCTTCCAGTCCAATCCTGTAGTCATCATTGGCATCGAGCATCTTTTTGAAACATTCTGAAAGCTTTGTGAATCCCTCCTCTAACTCCATTTGAAGCATGCTGCTTGCTCCTCTTGAAATAAAGTTGGCTTGCCTGGTGAAGCTGCTTTTTGCAGTGGTCCTCTCCTTTTTGAGCTGCTGGACCGACTTCCCCAGGACATCTTCCGCCATCTTGACTTCCTCTGCGTCAACAGCTTATTTCTGGACCTGAAGCCGTTTATCCTTAGGGCCAGGCCGCTCCGCGTGGTTTACAACTGTCAAGTCCCCTCCTGTTCAACTTCCAAAGGACACAAGGACAACTCAAATTTCCAACTCAATCACTTTTATTTTGGCTTTGTCAGGTGATTGTTCTGTTCAGCAAATTAGGTTGTAAACCATTGGCGTCTTTGGACTGAACATATGAGTAACTTGGAGCCTCTTCTCTCTGAAGTTTTCCTGACAGACTGAGAATCTCCATGCCTTTTCAGGTGTTCCAAATCAGTGTTAATGACGATCAGGTGACAAGCAGCCGTTTTGCTGCTGCTGCTGGTGGTGCACTCTGGGAAGTGTAGTTCTTTGATTATCACTCCTGAGATTCAGCTCAACAGTGCGTTAGCAATTAAGATAAATTGATCACATGCGGAAATCCAGATTAGACGCCTTAAAAGTGGCATCAGTGCGGGTGCATGGGAACGGCCTTTATTAATACACTGGACTGTAGCTTCATTGTCACAATGCACTACAATACTGCTAGCAGTCCATTCTTTCCCCCACAGGCAGGCTGCTACTACAAGAGGGTAGAGCTCGAATAATGCAGAGGACTGTAGCGTGTCCTGTATTTGGAGGGGCCACGTAGACGCGAACCAGCGTCCTTGGAGAACCCTCCAAAGCCAACAAAGGGGGCTGCATCTGTGAACAGCTGGATGTCGATGGGTGAGGAAATTAGATCCTTATAGAAAAAGGACAGGCCGTTCCACTGTTTCTGGAAAGTTATCCATAAACCGAGTTCATCGCGGCATGCTGGAGTTATGGAAATTAGATCCTCTAGTGCGTGGACTGAAGACGCAAGAGAGAGGAGATGAGAAATGAAAGGGCGGCCTTGTGGAATAATGTGCATGGCGAAGTTTAAGTCGCCGAGCATGGATAGGAGTTCGCGTTTGGAACACTTTGGACTGTCCACGAGGGTAGATGAGATGAGGATTATTCTATCAATTTTCTCCCTTGGCAAGGGAGGCCTGGAATCAAACTGAATCTAGATTAATGCCAAGGAACTCGATGGATGTGGCGGGACCCATGGTTTTTTCCTGGGCGATGGGGATTCCGAGCTCGGAAAAAACTTTTTAAACTGTGAGGATCTGGGCTGCTGGAGGTGAAATTATTAGAAAATCGTCCAGCAGGTGAATGAGGTGAGGAATTGCGTAATTGTTTGACAAGATCCAGCAAACGGGTTCAGATAGCATGTCGAAAATTTTGGGGCTGCTTTTGCATCCAAAAGTTAAGCGTACGGCGAAATGGAATTTCCCATGCCAGCGTACGCCGAATAAGTGCCATGAATCCGGGTAGATGGGCATCACTTTAAAAGCCGAAGTGATGTCAATTTTAGCAGAGCCAGGCACCCCGACCCACGATTTTTATCAGGTCGACTGCGTGATCTACGTCGTGGTATTTGAGAGAAAATTCGTCGTGTGGGATCAGGCTGTTAATGCTTGGGAACAGAGATTTATGTGGAGCTGACAGATCGACTATGAGGCGTTTCTTACCTGAAAACTTTCCCGTAGCCACTCCAATGTGAAAAATTTTGAAAGGAGGCTCGTCAAAAGGGCCAATCATGAAGCCTGACTCGACTTCTTCTTTTAATCAGGTTGTCTACCACGTGGGGCTCGGCGAGAGCCGATTGGAGATTATCGCAGATGATGTTTTGGGAGAGCGGAAAAACCACTCCAGGTTTAAAACCGTGTTGTAGGCCAGACAGCAGATATTCGGTGAAGTCAGAGTCCGGGTGGTGAGCTAGGTCGATGGAAAGGCGAGAAATATTCACAGGAGTCGATAAATAATTTCTAGATTTTTTATTGAAATCTTTATACACAGGGCATACAGAACGGACATGAGCACCACCGCAAAAGTACTGACAACGCTGTCTGGTGCATTTGCCAATGTTAAAATTGTTGCAAGGCTGTTTGTTGTCTGTAAGTGCTCTGGAGCTGAAATTAGCCTCGTGTAGGTTGCTAGTTGCCGGTCTTGGTGTGTAGCTGGTGGATTTGACTGGTGCTGTTTCAGGGCGTGGGGGAATGAAGGGGTTAACTTGGGGGCACGATGTTGTGGGATACGCCACTGACCTGCTGACTGCGCAAGAAATATTCCTTCAGCCCAGGAAAACTCTGCTGTGTAAGTCAGTGTCTAGTGCTCACCAGTAAGGGCATTGGTTCCACTGAGAAACCCTAACAGTGCATTTTGCTGAAAAGAGTTTGTGGTAAGTGTAAAAGTGCCCTCCCCCGTAGGACAACGCGAGCTCGGCTATCAGCTCTAAATAGTCGTTCAGTTCGCGTCGCCTATGAGGGAAGGCTGAGCAAATGATGTCTGAAAAAAAACTCTGAAAAAGAAAGTAAACGTGACGAATGTGCATTTTGATTTTTTAAGGTGACTGAAAAATCCCCGCAGTCTAACTGACGGTTGGAATCGGATACGGGAAGCAGAGAAAGTAAATGTGAGAGATCTACATCTGCACCTGCCAGAATCTGTGCTCGGATGTTTTGAGTCACCGGGGGAGGCTCCAGAGCGACCGCGTTTGGTGGAACTCTCACGCTTAGGTCGGCCTGTGGGGCTTGAGAAGGAAAATTGAGAAAAGCACCAGGGGGAAAAGGAGGAAATGGATGAGATCCCTGAGCCTGTGTTGCAAGCGGAGGTGGTCTTGCGCTTGCTTGGGCTGTAGGCCACTGAAAGGGGGAAAGGTTAGCAGTAGTCGCAGGAAAATGGTGGAAAGTTTGAGCCTCCGCCGCTAGCGGAGGCAACCTCGATCACGCTAGCGTCTGCTACGGGAGCCGAAGGCCACTGCAGAGGAAAAGGGTTAGAAACAGCAGGAGTAAAAAACTGGGAAGCGGAATGTGAGCCGGCGGGCCCAGCTGTGTATGGCGCTGCGGCGGGAAGCACCGTGCTGAAAAGCTGAGGTGAAGCGGGAGGTGAGTGAGGTCTCGTGGCGGTGGAATCTGGAGCGCGACCCAGGTTCGCAGAAATCCTGGCGCCCCGGGCCGAAGCGCGCAGCAAACCGGACCTTCCACGGGAAGGTGGCGGAGTTGGGCGAGGCGAATTCGGGGCCTCTGCTGGCCGCCTTGGTGGATTTAGGAGAGATATTCGATGATTGTAAGGTAACATACAGGTTGTAAAGTTGCGCTTTAGTCATCTTGCGCGAGGGCTGAATATCAGAGTTTATCAGCGCTTGTCTCAGACTCAGTCCACTTTCCAATAGGCGGAATCATTGGCACGGCCGAACCATAGGAGGACGCTGGGGAGGAAGCTGGAGTCCTCTCCGGTGGAGGTGAGGTAAACTTCGGCGTCTTGGCGTGCGAGGAGTTATTTGTACCGACCGAGATGAAACGTGGGGCTCGGAGGTGGTATCAGGTGGAGAAGTTGTCCTGGGGCCAGCTGATGGCAACGGAGCATGGTTGAGCTCGTCATCGGATGGTAAAAGTTGCATTTGGGACATCTTTTAGCAAAGCAGTACACCAAATGCTGAAAACAGTCAAGGAATATGGGTGAGTCGACTGTGTGTTTTTATAGGCTTTACTTGTGCTGATTGAGTGAACAAGTTGATTACTGATTGCTGACAGCTGGCTGACTTGATTGTTTGATCATTACAACGTGTTCCTCCCAAACCTTGTTAATAAAACATCAAAAAGCGCTGAATGGTTTAAATGCATTATAGCTCTTAATGCATTATCTATAAGGCATTATAGATAATGCCTTAATGCATTATCTATAAGTCCTTCACGTCTATTGTGATCAAATTCTGACTCTCAAAATTCTGGCCATGATTTGATAATACCTAGTATATCAAAATAGACTGCTGGCGGTAGATCCTTTTCCTATTTAGCACCTAAATTCTGGAAATCCACTGTGAGGTGGATGGATTATCTCGGCAAAGGAGAAGTGCTCACTAACACATTTTTAGACAATTTTGTGAACAATATTTGAGAGAAATAGGTATTTTGTGTACATAGAAAAAGTCTTAGATCTTTGAGTTCAGCTCATGAAAAATGGGGCAAAAACAAAAGTGTTATAGTTATAATTTTGTTCAGTGTAGAAGTGGTGTGGTAGTGGTTGTGGTGTGGTAGTGGTGTGGTAGTGGTGTGGTTACTAGTGTGGTGTTGGAAATCTCAGAAGCGACGACCAGGAGACTTGGATGTATCTTCAACAGGATTTTTTATTGAGAACGTTCTGTGTTGTGCTGCATCATCAAGTCCGACTAGGCACGCAAACATTGTATTTTATAGGTGTTCAGTGTGCCGTCCTTGTCCTTTCAGCCATAGGTGAAACAGAGGTGAGAACATAGACCCTCAATTGTCATATCAAAGAGACCTTATTTACATCAAATGGCCTAAAGCCTTGTGAGCACCAGCATGCTTGGATTCTGTAGAAGGACCACCTGGTCACTAGAACTAAAAGATTTACACACAGTTTGACTCTCTGTAGGAACATCAAAGACTGACAAAAAACCCCTCTCTGAAATCATGTTCAAATTGAATGCCCATAGGCCTATTTCACCTTAGATTTCCAAGTGATATTTACGGATGTAGGATCAGCAGATCTTAAACATATTATTAAATTTGTAATCCTTCAGTCGAGAGAAAAAAGGGTGAGTGTATAAGATGGGCACAAGATTAATTATGAGATTGTATTCAAGATACAATGTAATTATGTAATTATACTGACACACACACAGGGAACATCAAGACTCGAATCAAAGAGCCGGCGTGACTCGGAGATTCAAAGTTCATCCAGATCCACTTCTGGCACGGCGGCCACGGAGCGTTGGGGAGGCTCCATTTGCGCATCAGTTCGCGGTGGTGTATAATAATGGCATCAATGCAGGTGTACGCGCTTCTATTCGTGGTTAGGGTACAATCCTGGATACCATAAAGCTCAGCACAGTCGGGCAGGGGATCCCGGTTACCGAAGGGCCTCCATAGACTGCCTAAGGGACTGGCTCTTGACGGCCCATAAAGTCATTAAAGAAAAGGTTTAAATATTCCATGTGCCTACAGCGGCTCAACTTATAGTTTATCAAGCGACGAGAATACTTTTTGTGCGAAAAAAACATAAATAACGACTTAATTCGACTATTCTATTACTTCCTTATGGGCGCTTGCACGAGAACTGAGACGAGGACGTTCTTCTCTTTCGACTACTTTTTGTTACCGGCTGCTCCGCTTAGGAGTATTACCGCCACCTACCGTATAAAATGATGATCCATATATAAGGCGCTCCGGATTATAAGGAACACTGTCGTTTTTTGAGAAGATTAAAGGCTTTTAAGTGCACCTTGTAGTGCGGAAAATACGCTAATTGAAAAGCGTATGTACAGCGCGCATCTTGCTCTGCTTGTAAACAGAAAGTTTTGCGCTTCCAGCTATATCAGCACATCATCTTATACGGTAGGTGGCGGTAATACTCCTAAGCGGTGAGCAGCCGGTAACAAAAAGTAGTCGAAGGAGAACGTCCTCGTCTCAGTTCTCGCGCATGCGTTCATAAGGAAGTAATAGAATAGTCGAATAAAGTTGTTATTTATGTTTTTTTCGCACAAAAAGTAGTCTCGTCGCTTGATAAACTTATAATTGAGCCGCTGTAGGCACATGGAATATTTAAACCTTTTCTTTAATGACTTTATGAGCCGTCAAGAGCCAGTCCCTTAGTAGTAGGACCAGTAGGACTGATCCAGCTCTCAGATTTAATCAAAAATATCTTTATTTGTGTTCCGAAGATGAACGAAGGTCTTACGGGGTTGGTACAGCATGGGGGTGAGTAATTAATGACTTAATTTTCATTTTTGGGTGAACTAACCCTTTAAGACCAAGAATTTTCGTGAGCTTACTTGAAACCAAGGGGTAAGAAATGCAGTTTTTTTTTTTTTTTTATTTGCTTAAATGATTGATAAAAAAATATGACCGTCTTGTTTTGTGCTCTACACAATTATGTACATATATATTTGAAACTATGTTGTTTATTGAAACGTTTTTAAAAAGTTTTTTAAAAACGCTACTTTGCTACGCTAGGCTATGCTAACGTTACATTGCTGATTTGCACAATCAGTCCCACATTTCAAGATCACTCAAAATGTCCAGGATTCAGCTTTTGCTTTCTATAGTCGCCATTCATTATGTGTATATTATTTGAAACTGACACGTACGTGATCAGCTTCTCAGATGATGTATTCAGCTTCAAACGGATCCCGACTGAGACGAAAACACGGGAATATTAGATCAACAATACATTCAGATTCACCGATTTAAAATGAATGAATTCAGTCCGATTGAAACAACACCTTGTGCATGTAAACATAATGAATAGTGAAGACGGAAAGCAAAAGCCCAATCCCGGGCATTTTTACGGCATCTTGAAAGTTTCGAGAAGTTTGTGATCCATAGACATATACACTAGACCTCACCTTGGCTATGGCAGTTCAATGGAACGAATGCGTCAATAGAGCCGCCAACTTGAAACAGGGGAGCCCCTCCACTTTAATGCATCAGTGTCAATGTAGTAGACACAGGTCTAACGGAAATAAAATCACCATAAATCATCATGAATGCGATTTTTCTTGTTTTTTTGGTTTGTTCCAATGGTCAGACATGTATTTATCATTGATTCCAGAAAGAAAAAAAATTTATATTTTTTTAAAAAACATTCTTCCTAGTTCAGATTTCATCCGTGAACATCATACGCTGCACAAAATTCCGCCACCATCAATGAATTCGAAGTAAAGGCAGAGATAGCAGCTTTACTTAGCTACTTCCTATGACAAGACCCCTGTTCCAAGATGGCGGCGGTTTTGACGCATGCTTAGAACCCCAAGGTGAAGTCTAGTGTATATGTCTATGTTTGTGATCAACACTTGTTGCCCCGGGTGACACAGACGCCAGTTAAGGACGATGCAAGATGACGTAACCGAGTCGTGTCTCATTTCATAGGGGTATGTTTGCACTAGCGCTTACCACTCGGTTTCGGGGGGCTAGGGGTAAGACGAAGGGGAAGGGTTAAAGGGAAGGGGTAAGACAGAATTGGGATTCAGCCTTACTCTGAGTTAGTCTTTACTGTTAGATTACAGGTGCTCGTCTATTGGCTCGACGTGGCAGCGGGGTCAAAATCGGGTGACATCTCAAAGGGGTCTTTGTCTACATCCATGAGCCACAAGTTTAGCTTGAAAGCAAAACAAATCCACCTACTTCAACATCTCTCTTCACCATAGGAAGTAAAAATATATATATAATTTAATGCATAGTTGTGACTGTCCACCTATTTTGTATATTTTAATATATTTATTCTAGTGTATATTCTTATTTTTTTGTAGGTTTGCATTTATTGTTGTAAAACATTATGGTCAACTTGTGCTATTTTTAATAGTATTTAAGTTTAAAATCTTTTTTGTGTTAACCTTTTTTAAGTTTAGTAGGTAAGATAAAAGACACTCATTTAAAACAAATCTTTAATGTTATTAACTTGGTGAATTGATTTCATTGTGTATTAGGCTTTTTGTGTATGTGATCATGTTGGTCACTATATTCATGAAATGAAAATAATTTACATAATGATCAACTTTGTGTTTTTACAGTAGCCTATAATATGCAAAGTACAATTTTCTATTTTCTAAATAATCTCTGATTCTGTCCTTTTCTCTGACATTTTAAGAGTGACATAGGGCTACAAAAGCTATTTTAGGTCTATAACAGTTTGGATAGCTGTTCAAAATTATTTAAGAGATAAGAGATAAGTATTTTGTTACTAAATAAGTATCTCTCTGACCCTTTTACTTTTAAAAACTCCATTTCGTGACAAAGTATAGTTTAACAAGCCATAACTAAAAGTGTGCCATGCATATAATTTAAGGAAATAACCAATGCGCTAATGCGCTCTTTAAAGTTAGATTAATAGCAATATAACTGGATTCTATTAACTGTGTTTTTAAAATGAACGGTATGTGATTTTATTGTTGGGTTGTTGTTGTTTTTTTTGTTTTGTTTTTGCTTGGGGGGGGGGGGGGGGGGCGCTTGAAGGGGGTCTCGCCCTGGGTGTAATTCAGAGTAGAACCGCCACTGTACACAGGTTTCCTGTCTACAAACATTACAGGGTGCGTGGGCATCCCAGAGGCAGAAAGCCTGATTGCTGAGCTGCAACAACCTTAAGTATTGAAGCTTTCCTTATTGTTTGTTTGTTTGTATATAACTGCTGACTCAATAAAACGTGATTTTAGTTGGATCTGTTTGTCTGTCTTTAATTTTGCAGTGTTACTGTGATATATGATTTATCAAGTTAGGCTAGTGATGTAATAGCCAATGTTAGCAGTGCAGCATCTCCTGGACAGCCCGGATTTGCTTTTATATAAGTTATGTCATGCTTGTTTACATTACAGACACCCCCACTATGCTACTAGTCTACTAAACGAAACACGTCTTTCTTCTGCCTCCCGGCTGAGTGCGCATGCAGTGATGACGTTGCCGAGAAATCCATGTATGGATTCAGATACATTTCATATAGCTCAGTGGTTCTCAACCTCTCCTGCGGGGACCCCCTGACAGGCCATATTTTTGTTTTAACCCTGAAATCAGGGGCCTATACCGTGAAGCTGCTTTAGGTGGCTGTAAATAATTCAAACGTCCAGACGAGTCTGTGGTTTCAACAACTTCCTTGTATTATTGAAGAAAACATGCAAGTAACATACAGGCAAGTACTAACTTAACTCTTCTCAACAGATTCGCCTCCCAACTTTTATGCTTTTAAAATTAAGCTTTTAAATATCTAAGTTAAATAGGTATAGGATACTCAGCTGGTCTGGTATTGCTTAAATCAAATAGGTAGTTAATAGTGCAGGGTATGTGGTAATATGGGCTAGGTGTATTAGTATGTGTCTTTGTATTTTTTCTTTTATTTATTTTTTTAATTTTTTTATATTTATTTATTTATTTTATTTTTTTGTGTGTATGATGTATGTCGTATCGTATGATGTGTGTTGAAATGCCTACTTGATTGCTATGCAAACAAATTTCCTCACGAGGACAAATAAATGTACTTACTTACTTACTTCCCGGGAACGCCTCCCTGTGTGTGCGTAGGGACGTAACAGAATACCCTTAAAGTTATATAGCCACATTTACATGTGCACCTTGTATGACATCTCCCCTTTTTAGTTTTGTTTCTTTCTCTGAGACTGTTCCTATAACTTGAACATTTGAACAGTAATACATTTCACTAAACAATAAAGCACTGGTATTCATAGGCTCTTCACAGTGTCCATAACTTTTCAGCCCACAAAATCAATAAACAATCAAAATCAATAAACAATTCCCTTCAGTCCTCTTTCCCCACCCTACAGTCCATGGCTAATAAACTATTCCACAAAATAGCCACTCCTTCACAGATTCAACCTTTCAACTGGTTTACTCAGTCTACCAGACCGGGTATGGAACAGTCCAGTCTGTGTGTCTGGCAGTGTGACACTGGGGGTTGGTGATGCAGTGTCGGCAAAGACTGCATGGTCAGGCTGCTGTGTGGAAGCTCCTTGCTGTAGTCCATCTGGAGCTAGAGGGTGTGTGTCTCCAGCCACCGGAGGAACGTGCTGCAAGTGACGCCGGTTGCGTCTCAAAGTCGCTCCCTGAGATGTTTCAACCACAAAGGAGCGTGGTGTGGTGCTTTCTCCAGCGACAACGGCAGGTGAACTCCAGGCCTTCTGATGGTCCAGCTTCATGAGAACAGCATCACCAGGCTTTAAGGAAGGCAAGGGCCTAGCTCCATGGCGCTGATTAAAATAGAACGCTTGTTTCCCCTTTTCCAATGCATCCTTAGTCCTGACAGTTTCCAGATCAGGCCATCGGGGCTGAAGATTTGCCTCCAGTGTTGGAAGGGTTGTCTTTATCTTCCGGCCCATGAGTAGCTCTGCTGGGCTCACACCTGTGGTGGTGCAAGGCGTAGACCTAAAGCACATGAGAGCGAGTAGAGGGTCATTCTGCATCAAGATTCTTTTAACGGTCTGAACTCCTCTCTCTGCATGTCCGTTCCCTTGAGGGTTGTGCGGACTTGAAGTGATGTGTATAAAGTCAAAATCTCTCACAAAGTCTTTAAATTCCTGGCAAGAAAATTGAGGCCCATTGTCCGATACAACCTCATCTGGACAGCCAAATCTTGCAAACACTGTCTTTAACTTCAAGATTACCTGTGAGGCAGTGGTTGTCGGCAAGTGGAGTATTTCCAAGAACCGGGAAAAATAATCTGACACGACAAGGTAAGTGTGTTTGTTATGATCGCACAGGTCTATAGCAAGTCTCTTCCATGGCCGGTCAGGAAGGGGGGTAGAGATGAGAGGTTTTTTCCGCTGGCTCGGTTTTATCTCACGGCATACCTGACAAGACTGGACCTTTTGCTGGATTGCTGATGAGATGCTGGGCCACCATACGGACGCATGTGCTCGCTCTCTACACTTTGTCAGACCCTGGTGTCCGTCATGTATTCGGTTCAGGATGTCGGTTCTCAGCACATCTGGAATTACCATACGACTGCCTCTGATGACGATTCCATTGCATTCAGATAATTCTGCTTTCATGGGAAAATACTCCCTGATTGCTGCTGGGACCTGGCTTATGTACTCTGGCCACCCTGACTTTATGTACTGCAACACCAACTGTAGGTTACAGTCAGCTGCTGTAGCTGTCTTTATGGCCTCAAGCCTGCGTGGGCTTGCAGGTAGGACATCCACAATGGCTGCTATATAGCATGCTACATCTGAATGAATGTCAGTCTCCGTTTCCAGGCACTGTAGTGGACTCCGTGAGAGTGTGTCGGCCACTGTTAAGGTCTTCCCTGGTGCATATTCTGCTATCGGTTAAAATCTCATAAGTCTCATGAGTAGTCTTTGGCACCTTATTGGCACGTTGTCCAGATCTTTCTGATTCATTAGTGGCACCAGAGGTTTGTGATCGGTGACCAATTTGAAGCTCTCAAGGCCACACAGGTATTTACCAAATTTCTCACAGGCCCAGACGCTCGCCAAACACTCCTTCTCAATCTGTGCATATCTGGTCTCGGCATCAGACAGGCGACGTGAGCAGTGTGCCACAGGTTTCCATTCCCCTTCATGTAGCTGCAGCAGTACTCCGCCTATGCCATAACTGCTGGCGTCAGCTGAGACAGCAGTAGGTCGGTCCACATCATAAAACTTCAGGACTGGAGAAGTGGACAGGATGTCTTTAATCCGCTGGAATGCCTCCTGCTGATAGTGGTCCCACGTCCATACTGACTTGGACTTTAACAGGTCATAAAGTGGCTGACACACTGTAGACAAATTTGGAATGTATTTCCCTAAGTAATTGAACATGCCCAAAATCCGCTTTAGGTCTTGCACGTTCTGTGGTGGAGGGAGCTCGCGAATTGCCTTGACTTTGTCAGGATCAGGCCTCACACCTGATTTGTCAATGACATGGCCCAAGAAGTGAAGCTGGTCCTGTCTAAACGTACATTTTTCTTTGTTTAGCTTCAGGCCGGCTAACTGAATCCTTTCCAGCACCTTGCTGAGACGTTGATCGTGCTGCTCTGGAGTATCTCCATACACAAGGACATCGTCCATGAAGATAGCCACGCCTACCAGGCCATTGAGGGTCTCTGTCATTTTACGCTGGAAGATTTCCGGAGCACTCGTGATTCCGAATGGGAGTCTTTTAAACGCATTTCTTCCAAAGGGTGTTATGAAGGTGGTTAACCTGGTGCTTTCTGGGTGTAGAGGTATCTGCCAAAACCCAGAGGCAGCCTCCAATGAAGTGAACATGGTGGCGCCACTGAGTTTAGCGGTAATTTCCTCAGCAGTAGGCAGAACGTACCTCTCTCTCCTTACAGCTTCGTTTAACCTCTTCAAATCAACACAGATGCGCACCTTCCCATTTTTCCTTGGAACTGGCACCATTGGCGCACACCAGTCAGTGGGCTCAGTCACAGGCTCAATCACCTCATTTTCCTCCATGCATTTTAATTCCTCTTTTACTTTTTGCATTAGGGGCAACGGGACGCGGCGAGCAGTATGCACTGCGTATGGCTCAGCATTATCTCTTAACCGGATTTTAACAGGTTCGGTTTTGAGAGTTCCGTGCTCACCGAATGGTGTATGGACCTCCTCGACACGTTTCACAAGGCTCATCGTCGTTGCTGTGGCTCTACCAAGCAGATTGTTCGCGTTTTGCCCGTTGATGACATATACTGGAAAAGAGTACGGCTTTCCTTTATAATCCGTGCTGGCTTGGAACTTTCCTAAACAAACCAACTGACCACCTGGGCTGTACAGTGTGATATTAGATGACTCCAATTTCTTGTCTGGAATAATTTTGTTGAATGTCTCTTCTCCCATAATGTTTACATCCGTGCCTGTGTCAATCTTGAATTTGACCGGTGTTGTTCCAATTGTAAACTGTACTGTCCATTGTTCGTCACTTCTGTTTTTATTTGTGACTGCACCCAGGAAGTATGGTGTCTGTGACACAGTCTCTGTCACTTCTCTGACTGATTTACTGTAACATTTCTTTTCGCAGTGACCCACCTTCTTACACTTGTTGCATGTAGAGTTCCTGGCTGGGCACTTTTCTGGATCACTGTGTTTAAATTTTCCACATTTTCCACATTTCGAGTCTCCTTGAGCACTTTCTCTCTTTTTAGGTTTCCACTTGGGCTTTCCTCTGCCTAATCCTCTCTCGCGCATTTCCTGTACTGCTGCATGTGACTCCCCCTGCAGGTGAACTTGGAGTGCAACCTCCTCGGACTGGCGAACAGTTGTAATGGTTTGGGCAAGTGTAAGATCAGCCATTAGCTGCAATTTACGAGACAGTTCCTTGTCTAAAATGCCCACAACTATGCGATCACGGATGTGTTCGTCTCTGTTTACACTGAAGTCACAGTGTTCTGATAACTCATACAGGGCTCTGATAAACATTTCAGCTTTCTCACCGGGCCGCTGCGATCTCTGGTGAAAGCAGGCGCGCTTGTGAATCACGTTATGTTTAGGATAGAAGTATGCGTCGTATTTTCCCAACACAACGTCAATCTCAGGGGCGTAGCCAGGACATTATTTCTGGGGGGGCCAGCTTGTGCCAGTCTTTTATTTGGGGTGGCACTTGATTGTCAAAAACTACTATGACTAAAACTCACACGCGGCTCGTCAGGCCATAAACAATGGATTGAACTCCCTTATGACATTAATAATGTCTAATTGATAAATGTGCGAGTGCAATGTGTCATCATTATGTGAGGGGTTAGGGACCTTAACATTAGACAGGGATGTTTTTAGTGCAAATGACAGAAAGACACAATACGAATTGTCATATTAGGCGATAATTTATTTAGGTAAACCATTGCATTTTAAGTGCAACATCCAATTTATTTGTACAACAAGTTACAACGATTGCACAAATCATAACTAGATCATGTAGTAACACTTGAGTCATTACTAGTTAGTTCCAATGATCTTCACTTTATAATACGGATCCAAATAATTAGTAATTCCCACAGAAGTATCTAACACTTTCATCTGTGAGCTATTACTTACTAATTATTTGGATCTGTATTATAAAGTGAAGATCATTGGAACTAACTAGTAATGACTCAAGTGTTACTACATGATCTAGTCATGATTTGTGCAACCGTTTGAGATTTTTGGTGAACTTTAGTATACTTTTAGAAAATGTCTTTAGTAACACTTGAGTCATTACTAGTTAGTTCCAATGATCTTCACTTTATAATATGAATCCAAATAATTAGTAATTCCCACAGAAGTATCTAGTAACACTTTCATCTGTGAGCTATTACTTACTAATTCGTTAATAAGAGTTTATTTTAGTTAATAGTTTTAAAACTTTTTCAGTAGTTCTCTGGGAAGTATTAAAAAAAATAGAAGTTATTGATTACTTAATAGTGAACTACCACTTTCATCTGTGCGCTATTACTTACTAGTTTGTTAATCAGAGTTTCTTGTTAGTTAATAATAGTTACTAGATTGTTAATATTGTGTTACTCATTGGTTCTTGTTATTCATTAACGAAGGAACCATATTCTAAAGTGTTACCCTGAAATGTTCTGTTCGCTTTGTGTCTGCTGTAACAATTACACTCTTAGAAGAAAAGGTTCAATATAGAACCTTAAAAGGTTCTAAAGCGCTACGTATTTGGAACCCTTAAAATGCAATGCATGCGAATGATCACAAAATTCAATATATGGTGGTTAAAAAATGTAATTAATCAATATCAGACGAAGAGTGCCATTTCACTTTTTATCCTCTAAAAATCTGCATGATTAAAATGTGATATTAAGTTACTACAACAATTTAATAAACAATAAATTAATAACAACTACAAATGTTGCAGAATAATGTAAAATATGAATGAATAATAGCCTTTAAAAAACCTTTGAGCCATAAGGGTTCTTTCTGGTTAACACAGTCTCATCCTTTTTTAGACATAAAATGACCTTCGGAGTGGCGATTTAAACTGACCGCTTTACCCTTAGGTGCTACCCATCTATTAGGGGGCCCTAAAAAGGCGAATATTGACGTATGGTCAAAAGACGTCCCAAAACGTCAGTTATATGACGTCTTGGGGTGAGACCGGGTTGTTCTGGTCAGTTTTGAACCTTTTTTAGCATAAAATGTCCTTCGGAGTTGATTAAAGAACCCTATGCTACATTATAGGGGCCGTTTACACCTGGCCACTTCATGCGTTTTCTGTGATCGGATAGCTATCCGATCGTGAAAAGACCAGGTGTAAATGCCCCCCGAAACGCATTCGAGACGGATTTGAATCCGATCACTCAAACCACTTCAGAAGGTGGTCTGGGCCGCATTCCAGACGAAACTGGACAAGTGTAAATGCATCTTGTTCTTGAAACCATATGTAAATGTTAATACTCCCAAAAATGCTAAAAAAAGAAACGCGTGAGAGCTTGTTACAGGCTACATGTCATGCTATTTTAGTCAGATATGACGACGCTACTGCGACGCCTACCCTATCTCACGACCAATTCGTACGAATTCGTACGAGTGATTAAAAAGTGGCTAATTCGTACTAATTCGTACGACCTCACTCGTGCGAATTCATACGATTTGTCTAAACCCACGTGACGGTTATGTTTAGGGGCGGGGTCAGGGGTAGGTCATTCGTACGAATTCATACGAATTGGCCAATTCGTAAAATATGTACGATTTAGCAAAAATCGTACTAATTTGTACGACTGAGGTCGTATGAATTGTTACGAATTAGCCACCTCGTAAAATTCGTACGAATTCCCGTGAGATCGGGTTGGCGACGCGCATCACCTCAGATGAGCGGCTGAACGCAAGCCAACGCGCCGCAATCTATCGCAAATCAAAGTGAAAGTAAGTCGCAGACGATTAACACGACCATCTTCATTAAATGTAAAGAAACGAAATGATCTTACCAGTTCTGTTGCCGCTCTCTCTTAATACCGTCTTTGCTGATTTTGAAATTAGCCGATGATCAATAAAATCCAGCTCATATCTGTTGCTTTCGGTGACGTGCACTTCATTAAATCTGTATATAACGCAGGAATTGAAGATCGGATTTATATCCATTTTGCAAAAACACATTTATGTGACCAGGTGTAAATGGAATCGTTTTGATAAATCAGATAGCTATCCGATCTGAGAAAACGCATGAAGTGGCCAGGTGTAAACAGCCCAAGCGCTGTCAGAATGCAGGCACGTTATGTCTCGCACTGTTGATGGGGGCGAGACCCAACAAGTGACAAATCAATGACTTGATTAAAAAATGCATACATTTCAGCTTCCTTTTTAGACCGTTACTGGAGTTTTTATATTTATTTTTTATTATTATTAAATTTATTTTCCCGTGAGGTTGGGAGGGGGGGCCGGCAGGGGGGCCGAGCCTTGACCAATGGTGGCCGTGGCCCCCCCTGGCCACCATGTAGCTCCGCCCCTGGTCAATCTTCTTCTCATCCCCCTCCGTTTCAAAGGTGAAAGACTTGAAAATGTTTTCAGCCTCAGGCCCCATGGCATAAATCAGCGAACTGACCTGAACTTCGCCGTCCTCTTTACTCAGTTTAGTTGCCAGCCGAAATCGCAGGAAACGTTGCTTCCAGTCGGCCCATTCATTTGGACGATCAAAAGGGAAACTTTCCGGAGGATTAAACTTGGCCATCTTTCAGAAAAGCAATGTGTCCGTCAAACGCTTCTGACACCATGTAAATAATTCAAACGTCCAGACGAGTCTGTGGTTTCAACAACTTCCTTGTATTATTGAAGAAAACATGCAAGTAACATACAGGCAAGTACTAACTTAACTCTTCTCAACAGATTCGCCTCCCAACTTCCCGGGAACGCCTCCCTGCGTGTACGTAGGGACGTAACAGAATACCCTTAAAGTTATATAGCCACATTTACATGTGCACCTTGTATGACAGTGGCTAGCCAGCTATGTTTCAGTTTAGTTTGTGCCAACCCTGGGATTTAGGTACCATGAAAGTGGTTTGTCTTTTAGCAGTGTTCATCGCCATAGTAACTTACACTCCACGGCTAACCTGGTCCGGGGCAGGTTATGTTCCAGGTAAGAGGTTACAAACCGAACTTGGACCAATCAGCTGTGAGCAAAGTGACACATGTATGACTCGCGAGTGACACAAGTTACTCCACAGCAAATGATTTTAAAAGATAAAATCCTGGCTTTTAGTAAATAAATTTGAGTGATTTAGAAATTATTTCTGAAATTATTATACCCTAAAATGATCTCACATGTGCAATTTCAGTTCATCAATTATTATTACGCAGATTTTAAATGAATACGTATATAAAGGTAATGTAAATACACTTTAGAATCAATAAATGAAGCTATAAAATGACTACATGTGAGCTTAAATGTTCAATTCTCTCTATACCTTTATCAACTGTATAAACTAACTTCACAACTTGGAGGGGACTTCAACATGGTAATGGACCCCACCGCTGACCGGCTTAGTAATACAGGTAATCATCGAAACTGGCAATCTGTTAATACAGTTAAACAATATATGGAAGACCTATTTGACGTCTGGCGTTCTTACCACCCTAATCTTAAAGAATATACTTTTTTCTCCTCAGTTCATAATTCATATTCTAGATTAGATTACTTCCTAGTTAGCAACTCTTTAGTGAGTGAGTTATCTGATATTCAAATTCACCCGATCACTGAGAGAATGGTCCATCTATTTAGAAAACAATGATACACCAGGAGTCTCAGCAGGTATCCTTTGGGAAGCGGGGAAGTCAGTGATGAGAGGAAAAATAATTTCTTTTGCATCATATAAAAAAAGAAGGAAAATGCAAATATATCAGAACTAGAATTAAGAATTAAATCACTAGAGGAGATCTACTGTATAATACATCACCGGAAGAACAGACGCTTAAGCAAATAAGGAAAGCTAAACTTGAATCAAATGAAATAATCAATAAGAAAACACAGCTTATGGCACAACGGTTACGCTTAGAACAGTTCGAACATAGCAACAAATCTGGAAAATTTTTAGCTAACCAATTAAAAACTAACAAAGAAAAATCAACAATTAACTCGATTAAAGATTCAGCAGGTAATATCATACATGAGCCCAATGCAATAAATGATACCTTTAGAAACTTCTATAGAACTTTATATTCATCCCAACTAGATCCATCCGATAGCGATATCCAGAAATTCTTGGACAACATAAACCTCTCAAAATTAAATGAAGAACAAGTCATGGCCTTAGACTCTTCCCTTACAGTGGCAGAGCTATATGAAGCCCTTAAACATATCACTTGCAATAACAGCCCATTCTCACCCCCAAGGCGTCACTTAACTGACGCCTTGGGAAGCATTTGGACATGCTTCAATATCTGACGCTTTAGGCGCCCTTTAGCGTCAGTTAGATGACGCCCTAGGATCGCGCGTACCCTACCCCCACCCCACCCCACACCTAAACCTAACCGCGTCCTCTAACTGACGCTTTCCTTTAGCGTCAGTTAGATGACGCCGTAGGATCGCGTCATGTAAGTGATGCTAAAGGGCGCCTAAAACGTCAAATATTGAAGCATGGTCAAAGGTGACGCCTTGGGGTGAGAATGCGTTGGCAATAAAGCTCCCGGACCAGATGGCTTCCCAATAGAATTTTATAAAGGATTTTGGACAATTCTGGCACCAACTTTTTTTAAAATGGTCACACAAAATAAAGAAGAAAACTACTTAACACCAACCATGAACTCTGCAAACATTATTGTATTGTTAAAAACAGGCAAAGATCCTACATTACCAGCTAGTTATCACCCCATATCACTGATAAATGTTGACCTTAAAATAATTTGCAAAACCTTAGCAGGAAGATTACAGAAAATAACTCCTTTTATAATTCACCCTGATCAAACGGGTTTTATAAAAGGCAGACACTCCTCTTCAAATATGCGCAGATTTATTAATTTAATAGATTATTCCAACATTAATAATTTAGAAACAATTATAGTATCTCTGGACGCGGAAAAAGCCTTTGACAGAGTTAATTGGAAATTTATTTTCGCTTCTTTAAGTAAATTCGGCTTTGGATCAACCTTTATTAACTGGATTAAGATCTTGTATAAATCCCCTATGCAAGAGTTAGGACAAATGATCAAACCTCTCCTAGTTTCAGTCTGCAGAGAGGCACTAGACAGGGATGCCCTCTTTCCCCATCACTTTTTGCCATCTTTATAGAACCTTTAGCAATGGCAATCAGGCAAAATCAGCATATTAAAGGTATTTGGTCCTTAAAGAATGAACATAAGATAAGTCTCTATGCCAACAATGTTTTATTATTCCTTCAGAACTCACGTACATCTTTCTCTGAAACAATTACATTAATCAATAAGTTTTCATCTTTGTCCGATTATTCTATTAACTGGTCAAAGAGCACTTCTACCGATCAACTGTAGGTTTCAAGGGCCATCCAGTATAGCAGTATAATCAGGAAATATAAGATATCATCTTGGCATAAACATCTCCTCCAGACTGTCAGATTTAATAAAGTTAAATCATACTAAACTACTGAAGACCATAGAAGACAATCTTGCCCGGTGGAAATCTCTACCCATCTCACTCATGGGTAGAATTGCCACAATAAAAATGATGATTTTGCCAAAAATTAATTACTTGTTTTCCATGATTCCTACGAAACCTCCATATACATGGTTTAGATCACTAGAATCACACATTTCTCAATTTCTCTGGAAGAACAAACCCTCTCGAATCAGCCTGAAAACTCTACAGAAAACTAAAGACAGGGGTGGACTAGATTTACCTAATTTCCATCATTATTTCTTAGCAAATAAGTTACAGTATATTTCTAAATGGCTTAAACCTAGTGTATTAGATGAAACATGGATGGATATAGAGCAAGCACTATGCGACAATCTGGAAATTTGTAATCTACCGTATTTCAGCTCGAATATTAAATCTCATAAGTGCTTTAAGAGCATCAACATCAGCACTTGTTTGATAGCTTGGTGGGAATTTCTTAAAAAAACAGACTCTTCAATGATACCATGTAGACTCACCCCTATATGGAATAATCCTGATATCACACTAAACAAAAATATGATCAATTTTATCCAATGGAAAAACAAAGGAGTTAAATATTTAGAGCATTTAATGCATAACTGTAATTTTTTACCATTTCAAATAATCACCTCACAGTATGGGATAAGTAATAACAGTTTTTTAGAATATCAACAACTCAAATCAGTAATTAGTAAAAAATTCCCTCTTAATCAAATAAACCTGGAACTCCCACCAAGTGTTACAGAATTTAGGAGCCTTGGTACTCCAAAGCTACTATCGAGTTATTTCTAAAATAGATGACACAATTTCATTACCAATTGCGAAATGGGAGTCAGATTTATCACTAAAGCCCACCAATCAGTTTTGGTCAGAAATAATATTAAACAATTTTAATATGACTGACAGCCTGAATCTACAACTTGTACAATATAAAATCCTCCATAGAACTTATTATACAGGACAAAGGATGTTTAAGATGGGTTTTAATCAATCAAATACTTGCACACAGTGCACAAATGATACAGCAGACGATTACATGCATGCCTTGTGGCTTTGTACACCGGTCCAAAGATTTTGGACTAAGGTTTGTGAGGACTTATCAATATGGCTTAATTGTAATATACCTACTTGTCCAAAGCTATGTTTATTGGGGGATTTAAATGATA
>NW_024121280.1:37500-40281 GCF_016745375.1 Pimephales promelas
AACCAATCAAACAAGCAAGCAAGCAACCAACCAAGCAAGCAACCAATAACCAACCAACCAACCAACCAACCAACCAACAAAGCAACCAACCAACCAAGCAAGCAACCAATATATATATATATATGTGTAGTGAATGTTCTTGTGACCACTCCACTCTGGGTAGTAAATACCAGACTGAAACTGCAGGAAATTTAAAAAAAAAAAAAAAAAAAAAAAAAAAAAATACATGTTCCTGCTAAAATGAGCGGCTGATGCTCACAGGCTTCTTAGCAATATGCAAATTGAAAATCTGTTCCAGTCAATTCAAGTACTGCTAGAATAATGTGAGCTCATCTTTTATTCATGGCTGTGTTTTTTCTTGGGCTGCTGCATTATGGTGACTGTGTCCGTTAATCCCATCACCGAGGAGGCCGATATGTACAGTATACCTCCCATGTCAGCACTTTTTCCTCTCCATCAGTCCTGGTTCATTTTTGACACAGCTCCACATGATAGAAACATGGGAGATGTTGGTCATCGATCTTCACCCTGCATTCCCCATGGGGATTAAAACCAGTTGTTTCATCTTCCACTGTTGACTCTGGGATTGGTTGCATGCTAGGCATAAATATTTTATTTGAAGCTTTTGCTTTATTTGTGCTCTGACTTGTTGAGCTATTCCTCAACATAATGTCAGGTGCACCGGGACACCAAACACAGGAAGTGAAATGAAATACTGGGAGCACACCTTGCCTGACAAATTTATCTAAATTACCATATCCAGCTGCATAGTTTTCTGATGTTCTTTGTTTCAGACATGCATTCATCTTCTGTCATGTTTCCTTTTACTGGTACTTTTCTTTCTTTTTGAGAATGGGGGTGATATCTTAAAAAAAAAAAAAAAAAAAAAAAAAGAATGTACAGTAGATTCTCGCTTTGCGAGATACGACACAGACAATAGTTGATTTACGCTTTTCAGCATTAGCATGAAACTTCAAATGAATTGAGTTGTGTTTTCACATTTAGTAGTTATTAAAGTATGCATGAAATCAAAATGGTCACTATTTGGTTTGTTAGCGAACATCACTAGTCTTGAAGAATTATTTCATTGAAGTTAATCCAGAGAAAAATTTGTCACAGCTCTGCTTTATCATAAAAACTTGATTTCTTGATGCACATACTTTATACATTTCTAAATGTATGTTTTACTGTTCTTTTGGGTGAAACTGATTTTTGATTATATTAGTTAAACTATCTAATTTTTCTTTGCCTTTTTGAAAACGACAATTTTTGTAGTTTGTTTTGGTGATGATTGTGCCTTATTAAAAACATAATTTTAAAGCTAAAAAAAAAAATATATATAAGTTACTAGATGCACTTAAATGTATGCATAAATAAAATAAAAAATAAAAAACATAAAGCATGTCAACTACTACAATAATTGCATCAAAATTAAGTAAATCGAGCATATCATTTTAAGTAACTATATGAGCCACGTGATATAGGCTATGCAATTTCCCGTGATGCCTATCCAGACAAATGTATGAAACACATGTGAAGACGTTGAGAAGAGGTAAGCTTATTTTTTGTACTTAGGCCTACACATGATCATTTATTGCATTTTTGGTCAAGAAATTTACTTTTAACTGAATTTCAGAATTGCTACAAATTTTGCATCAACAATTAGAAACGTTACTTCTGAATGCAAACATTTGTCGTCTACATGTTAATGAATGAAATAAGTGTTTTGCACGCGAGTATATATTGTGTGTGTTTTTTCTTTTTTTTCAAAATATATGACCATGATGTTGGCTCGTATGCATTAATGGTGTGTTCACACCGAACGCGAATTTAATTGCGATAGCAGATTACATTCATAGTCAATGCAAAGAACGAGTCACCCATCATTCGCGCCGGGCGTCGCGAATTGGGTGACTCGTTTGCCGCGAACGTCTTTCTCAGTAGAAAATTTTGAACTAGAGCAGGCTGCGGAAGATTCAAGCGTCTAACTACACGCGACGTGTTTGACGCGTTCGGTGTGACCAATTCGGACTGCGCTCTCTCCCCCACGGATAGATTATAGGCCTACTTTATTAGCGAGTTGTTTTTGGATAAAACAAATGTATTTTGCATAATTACAAATTCCCATGTTCTCTATCTCTAATGTCTATGGATCGCGGGAAAGGGGGCCTTGGGCGCGGGTTAGCCTACTTTTGGTAACGTTAACATACAAATATAAATTCGAAAACAACATTGCCTACAGCTCCGTGTGCACGATTTATCAGTAAATAATGGCAATCTTGATTCTAGCACAATATTATTCCTAAATGACAGCGACAATTCAGTAAATTAAACCTTCAAAATTATTATCAAAATAAGTAAATACCCTTTAAACAAAAGTTTAGCTTCAAATAAAGATTGTAGATCTTTACTGTTTTCCAGTAGTTACTGTTAAAATGTTTTTGAAGAGATTCGTTCAAACCTGGACAAAAAGTCATGAATTAACTTCTGTTTTGTTTAAATTAATAGATATATTTAATAGACTATTTTTTATATTTATAGGCATTTAATAATGGACTAATTTGTTACATTTAATTGTTTTTTGTTTTATTGATTTTTGAAAAAATAAAATTATATATAATATATATATATATAATATATATATATACACACACACTGTAACACTGTGTTACAATTGCCCCCAAGCCACAAGGAAAATTGTAATAAGCTTGTTTGTGTGTGTTGACATACTTTTCTGTTAAAAATGAACATATTACACTAAATTCTATTGTAAAACTTCAA
>NW_024121280.1:40781-60898 GCF_016745375.1 Pimephales promelas
TGGCATGGGGAATCCTTCTCGTGCAAGCTTGATGGAGGGCTCGAACAGTTTGGGCCCAGGGCAGCTTTCCATACAATTGATGAGCCCGTTCATAGCCACGGATTTCTCCTGGTACGCCTATCCAGTGACTTCCTGTGAGATACATGGACAAATATAATATAAAAATAGTCAGGAATTTGCAGCGTTCTGTGAACTACATTTCAAAATACATCGGAGTCAGTATTTAAGGACGCATTAAATCAAAAACTTTTAGTAAAGATATTTAATCATTACAACTCTCTGAATAGGTTTGTTATGTTATTGAATAATTTAATGTATTAGGTCTTGGCGGAATAGATCTGCTGCTGCTGTTGATTATTGCTGCTGCTGCAGAGCAAGTAGAAACTTGCTGCTGATAACACACACACACGCTGCTGTGAGCATGTAAGATCTGCTGCTACATACATTAGTACTGTAGGAAAGAGGCAGGTGGAGCTGGGGGAGGAGGAGGGTTTCAGAAGAACTCTTATAGCAAACACTGAACCAGACTATTTAAATCTTAAGAAAGCAATCTCATTGGCTGCAGGATTAGCAGAGGCCAATCAGGTTGTGTCATAAGTAATAAATGCATGGCAGATTGCATGTAATGGACTGCTCAGTCTGGGCCCTCTAGAGTTTCATAACTGAACTATTTATAATATATATATATATATATATATATATATATATATATTAGGGCAGTGCAAAAATGAATTGCGATTAATCGCATCCAAAATAAAAGTCTGTGTTTACATAATATATTTGTGTGTGCTGTATATAATTATGTTGTATATATAAATACACACACATGCATGTATATATTTAAGAAAATGTGTTATTCATATATAAAATATGTATATTTATATAATATAGATTATGTATTTATAAATATATACAGAATTTAAGAGCAAATAATTCTTAAATATATACATGCATGCATAGGTATTTATATATACAAAATAATTATATACAGCACACACAAATATATTATGTAAACACAGACTTTTATTTTGGATGCGATTAATCGCAATTAACTTTTGCACAGCCCTAATATATATATATATATATATATATATATATATATATATTATTTCAAACTTTCTAATCATCAAAGTCAAAATGATCATCAAAAAATATTTTAGGCATAGGCTCAGGCATCTATTTAAACCCCTACCCAAAGTGTGAGAAATAAGAAAAGACACATTTCAAGACTTACTTGAATGAAATTGGTCTGAAACAACAAAAAAGCCCATATTTTGGCTTTTATCGGAACACTGCATGCAAAGATTTTGTCACGTTGCGGGTTCAGGCGGAAGGAACAGGCAGAGTCCAGAAAGCTCCAATACAAAAAGGTTTTAATCATAAAGAACAGGATACAGGCAGGCGGAACACAGGGTAACAGTAACAACGATCGACAAAGACTGAAGGAAACTGAGGGAACTAAATACACAGGGGAATCAAACATAACAAGGTGGAAAACAGGTGTAACAGATTAACAGGACGCTGAACGGGAGGCTGATGAGGGAGTGATTTCAGGTGTGGAGACGAGAGGATCCTGGGAAGTGTAGTGCTGGAGACGCAGACAGGATGGTGCAGACGAAGACTGTGACAGAACTCCCCCCTCCCGGGAGGCGTGACCTCACGCCGCATAACAGAGGAAGGAGGGGGGACGAACTGGGGGCTGGGCAGGGCGTGGCCAGGGCGGAGCAGGCTGAGGGCGTGGCCAGGGTGGAGCAGGCTGAGGGCGTGGCCAGGGTGGAGCAGGCTGAGGGCGTGGCCAGGGTGGAGCAGGCTGAGGGCGTGGCCAGGGCGGAGCAGGCTGAGGGCGTCCCCAGGGCGGAGCAGGCTGAGGGCGTCCCCAGGGCAAAGCAGGCTGAGGGCGTGGCCAGGGCGGAGCAGGCTGAGGGCGTGGCCAGGGCGGAGCAGGCTGAGGGCGTGGCCAGGGCGGAGCAGGCTGAGGACGAGACCAGGGCGGAGCCGGCTGAGGGCGAGACCAGGGTGGAGCATGATGAGGGCGAGACCAGGGCGGAGCAGCTGGAGGGAGGACCCCTGGTGGAGCCGATGGTAGTGGGGCTGGCAACACCAGGGGGCCGACTGACAGGGGCGGAGCGGATGGGAGAGGAGACCAGGGTGTAGCTGAGGGACCGACGATGATGGGTGCTGAGGAGGGACTGAGGGAGCAAGGGGACACCGCAGGCTCTGGTGACAGAAGTGCTGACAGGGGCACAGAGGGACACGGTGAGGTCAGAGTGCGTGAGGGCTGACGGGTGACTGGAGGGAGTGAGGAGTCCAACTGAACCGGGGGGTGACATGACGGGGCGGAGCCAAGGGAAGGAAGTCCAAAGGTGAAGGGAGGATGACGAGGGAGTGCAGGGAGTTCGGAGGGACGAGGGAGCCTGGCCGAGCTGGTGGACTGTGGGACCATGGAGGAGCTGAGGGAGGTAGCAGCCACGGGGGAGCCGATGGGACCGGGGGCCGAGGAAGTGTCCAGATAGAGGAGGTGTGAAGCGAAGGCCGGGGAAACACGGACCAGGCTGGTTTAGGGGAGCTGAAGGGCAGGAGAGAAGAACGGGGACAGATGAGAGGAGGCGGGAGAGGGAGGCAGGGTGGGATCCTGGTCTCGGGCTCTGGCTGGACGGTCTCGGGCTCTGGCTCTGGCTGGACGGTCTCGGGCTCTGGCTCTGGCTGGACGGTCTCGGGCTCTGGCTCTGGCTGGACGGTCTCGGGCTCTGGCTCTGGCTGGACGGTCTCGGGCTCTGGCTCTGGCTGGACGGTCTCGGGCTCTGGCTCTGGCTGGACGGTCTCGGGCTCTGGCTCTGGCTGGACGGTCTCTGGCGCTGGCTGGACGGTCTCTGGCGCTGGCAGGACGGTCTCTGGCGCTGGCTGGACGGTCCCTGGCGCTGGCTGGACGGTCTCTGGCGCTGGCTGGACGGTCTCTGGCGCTGGCTGGACGGTCTCTGGCGCTGGCTGGACGGTCTCGGGCGCTGGCTGGACGGTCTGGACGGGGCTGGTCGAAACCAGCGAAGAGGAGAGCCCCGGCTCGGCGGGGCTGGACGGAACCAGTGGAGAGGAAGGCTCGAGCGTTGGAGTGGGGCTGGTGCCGTCATCGATGGTGTAGGGAGATCCGCAGGACACCAGCACCCACTCCACATATGCTGCGAAACTCCCCGGGGGACCGTTCCCGGACAACTGCGCTCTGGTGGCGGTGTTGAGGCCAGCATAAAGAAAGCTGCAGAGGCTGTCGTCCGGGAAGGTTGTGGATGGAATGAGGGAGAGGAAATCCGTCAAATGGTCCTCCAGGGACCGGTCCTCCTGCTCCAGGCAGAGAAGTTGAACCGCCACGAAGGAATCCATGTTTAATCCCAATTTGGGGGTCGATCGTTCTGTCACGTTGCGGGTTCAGGCGGAAGGAACAGGCAGAGTCCAGAAAGCTCCAATACAAAAAGGTTTTAATCATAAAGAACAGGATACAGGCAGGCGGAACACAGGGTAACAGTAACAACGATAAAGACTGAAGGAAACTGAGGGAACTAAATACACAGGGGAATCAAACATAACAAGGTGGAAAACAGGTGTAACAGATTAACAGGACGCTGAACGGGAGGCTGATGAGGGAGTGAGTTCAGGTGTGGAGACGAGAGGATCCTGGGAAGTGTAGTGCTGGAGACGCAGACAGGATGGTGCAGACGAAGACTGTGACAGATTTGGCATCAACTACTGCCAAATCAGATTATTTCCAGCTTTAATTTCAGTGTAGTTTCGTTCTTTTACATGCTTTTGGGAATCTCTTTTTGGAACAAAAAATTACAGAAATACAATAATAAAAAGAGTTGGACTATGAGTGTGAGAACATTTAGACAGCAACACTATTCGTCATCAGTTGAATCTAGCTTTTGCGTAATTCTGGGTAAATATATTAGTCACTATAATCAGTTTATCTGGCATTTTAGCTGTTCAGGAAGTGCACTTAAGAAAAGGAAACAGGCAAAACAAGTCCACTTAAGTACACAGTTCTCTATAAGACTAAATTCCCCTCACCCGCACACAATGTCCCGTTGTATTTTTTTTATATCTTCAACATACTCATATGTTATTTTACACAAGATAAGATCTATTACAACAGGGGAAACATTTTAGAAATGACATGTTTACGAAACCTAAAATTCCATATAAAGTTATGTCATTGGTTACTCTTAACACATAACATTTCCTTCTTCCGTGAATCATAAATGGATAAGTCAAGCAGAATATCTGAGCTTGGATGAAAAGTGGATGAACGATTTATACAGCCAAACTCCAAACAAGACAACAAAAAAAGCACCATTGTTTTTAATGTAAGAAAATAAAATAATGTGGCTTTAAAATAACATAAGATTGAATACATGATGTATTTAATGAGTAAATGATGGGTGAACTTTCCCTTAAGACATTTCACCTTCTGTCTAAATGAAAGACTAATGTGGGATGCTTTACCCTGCTTCCAAGTAGTAGAGCTTTACCTGTTTCAAAACGCCATTTTTTCGAGCACTTATTCAGCAAATCCGCTCTGACATTTTTGGAACCGTTTCTCTTGAGCTGATGATTTTCACTTTGCCTTGAAAAAAAAAAAACAAAAAAAAAAAAAAACAGAGGAGTGCTTAAACTGGTGGGTTTATGCATATTTTATTTTCAAAATGGTATCAAGCCTTGTTATTTACGCCATGTGTACTTTCTTTGTCTCTTTTAACCCTCTGGGGTTGTTCGGCCCAAATGGACCCGAAGAACTTAAATAATTTTTTTTTAAAAATCACAGCTTCCTCGGAATGGTCCGAAATTTGGTGACTTTGTTGATATTTGGTATTTGAAGACCCCAAAAAATTGGGGACAGGATGTGAGTAGTCTAAGTGGTTGTAAAAAAAAATAGTCACACTTGGGGTGTTCGGGTCCAAATGGACCCACATGGAAAATTAATGGGAAATTGGCAAAAATGTGAAAATACTGAGTTTTTTTTGTGCGTACAATCTACAAATCAGCAACGATCTTGAAAAAAAGCACACAACAGTGAAGGGGTGAATCTATAAAACATCAAGAGTGCAAAACAGACACATCCAGACACACATACACATACACAAACACACTTTTATACACAAACACACCAAACAATTCAGATTATACATGTGTTTTGCATTTTTAAAATGCTAAAAATTGCTTTTATGAGGCCTAGGCTTGACTCTAAAATGAAATACAGCTTTAAAAAAAAAAAAATATTAAAAAAAATATTTTTTCTATTATGTTCAATGGGGGGACATTTTGTCATAATTATTGCATTAATACTAATTATAATTTTTTTTTTTTTTTTGAAATTTTCTCAAAACACCAAAAAAGAAAAGAAAAAATATTAGAAAAACGAGTAAAAAAAAAAATCATGATTTTTGTTTTTTTAAATATGAATCCCACCCTTTGGGTCCATTTGGACCCGAACACCCCGAGTGTGACTCTGAAACGAACAACCCCAGAGGGTTAAGAACAACTTTTAACTAACAGGTCAGCCCAGCAGAAAAATCCAGAGTTATCTGGTCTTTAATAAATGTTAGCACAAACTGTTATTTATACATTTGTGACCCCGCCTGTGGAACCCCGGCTAAAGTCGCAGAATCTAATTATGAATAAAAGAGCGTCAAAGTAGTCATAGCCATAAAAATGACAAAAATAGGTAATGTGCGTTTATTGCTGTAAATGATAGATTATTGCAAGGGTTTTGAGATTCAATACTCAAATTTTAATTTATAACATGATAAATACTAAAATTAATGATTTTATTGACACTACGTTATACTTTTGCGCAGCAAAAAAAAAACCGGACGCGGGCTTTAACATTGATTTCAATCGTATCCGGGTTTATTTTTCAGCGCAACAACACTTGCTGATTCCTATCATTCAGTTCAGGAACTTCTTTTTGACTTATTTTCTATTAGAAAGAGTAAACAGACCTTAAAATCAATCCGCACGAGTGGCAATCAGGTCAACACAATGGAAAAAAAGCGACTTCATTCAGCCGGCCGGTTCAGATCTCAGGAGGTGTTTCCGTGTCATCGCCAAACATTTAACTTAAGAACAGCTTATGTGTTTTGTAGCTCTGTATTCTGCCAATAATATTATTATATTATATTATATTTGTGTCTTATAAGCAGGGGCGGAGCTACATGGTGGCCAGGGGGGGCCACGGCCACCATTGGTCAAGGCTCGGCCCCCCTGCCGGCCCCCCCTCCCAACCTCACGGGAAAATAAATTTAATAATAATAAAAAATAAATATAAAAACTCCAGTAACGGTCTAAAAAGGAAGCTGAAATGTATGCATTTTTTAATCAAGTCATTGATTTGTCACTTGTTGGGTCTCGCCCCCATCAACAGTGCGAGACATAACGTGCCTGCATTCTGACAGCGCTTGGGCTGTTTACACCTGGCCACTTCATGCGTTTTCTCAGATCGGATAGCTATCTGATTTATCAAAACGATTCCATTTACACCTGGTCACATAAATGTGTTTTTGCAAAATGGATATAAATCCGATCTTCGATTCCCGCGTTATATACAGATTTAATGAAGTGCACGTCACCGAAAGCAACAGATATGACCTGGATTTTATTGATCATCGGCTAATTTCAAAATCAGCAAAGACGGTGATAAGAGAGAGCGACAACAGAACTGGTAAGATCATTTCGTTTCTTTACTTTTAATGAAGATGGTTGTGTTAATCGTCTGCGACTTACTTTCACTTTGATTTGCGATAGATTGCGGCGCGTTGGCTTGCGTTCAGCCGCTCATCTGAGGTGATGCGCGTCGCAGTAGCGTCGTCATATCATGTAGCCTGTAACACGCTCTCACGCGTTTCTTTTTTCTTTTTTTTTTTAAGCATTTTTGGGAGTATTAACATTTACATATGTGGTTTCAAGAACAAGATGCATTTACACTTGTCCAGTTTCGTCTGGAATGCGGCCCAGACCACCTTCTGAAGTGGTTTGAGTGATCGGATCCAAATCCGTCTCGAATGCGTTTCGGGGGGCATTTACACCTGGTCTTTTCACGATCGGATAGCTATCCGATCACAGAAAACGCATATAGTGGCCAGGTGTAAACGGCCCCATATAGCATAGGGTTCTTTAATCAACTACGAAGGACATTTTATGCTAAAAAAGGTTCAAAACTGACCAGAAAGAACCCTTTTGGCTCAAAGGTTTTTTAAAGGCTATTATTCATTCATATATTACATTATTCTGCAACATTTGTAGTTGTTATTAAATTATTGTTTATTAAATTGTTGTAGTAACTTAATATCACATTTTAATCATGCAGATTTTTAGAGGATAAAAAGTTAAATGGCACTCTTCGTCTGATATTGATTAATTACATTTTTTAACCACCATATATTGAATTTTGTGATCATTCACATGCATTGCATTTTAAGGGTTCCAAATACGTAGCGCTTTAGAACCTTAAGGTTCTATATTGAACCTTTTCTTCTAAGAGTGTAATTGTTACAGCAGACACAAAGCGAACAGAACATTTCAGGGTAACACTTTAGAATATGGTTCCTTCGTTAATGAATAACTACACAAGAACCAATGAGTAACACAATATTAACAATCTAGTAACTATTATTAACTAACAAGAAACTCTGATTAACAAACTAGTAAGTAAAAGCGCATAGATGAAAGTGGTAGTTCACTATTAAGTAATCAATAACTTCTATTTTTTTAATACTTCCCAGAGAACTACTGAAAAAGTTTATTAACAATCTAGTAACTACTATTAACTAAAATAAACTCTTATTAACGAATTAGTAAGTAATAGCTCACAGATGAAAGTGTTACTAGATACTTCTGTGGGAATAACTATATTATTTGGATTCATATTATAAAGTGCAGATCATTGGAACTAACTAGTAATTACTCAAGTGTTACTAAAGACATTTTCTAAAAGTTACTAAAGTTCACCATAAATCTCAAACGGTTGCACAAATCATGACTAGATCATGTAACACTTGAGTCATTACTAGTTAGTTCCAATGATCTTCACTTTATAATACAGATCCAAATAATTAGTAAGTAATAGCTCACAGATGAAAGTGTTAGATACTTCTGTGGGAATTACTAATTATTTGGATCCGTATTATAAAGTGAAGATCATTGGAACTAACTAGTAATGACTCAAGTGTTACTACATGATCTAGTTATGATTTGTGCAACCGTTGTAACTTGTTGTACAAATAAATTGGATGTTGCACTTAAAATGCAATGGTTTACCTAAATAAATTATCGCCTAATATGACAATTCATATTGTGTCTTTCTGTCATTTGCACTAAAAACATCCCTGTCTCATGTTAAGGTCCCTAACCCCTCACATAATGATGACACATTGCACTCGCACATTTATCAATTAGACATTATTAGTGTCATAAGGGAGTTCAATCCATTGTTTATGGCCTGACGAGCCGCGTGTGAGTTTTAGTAATAGTAGTTTTTGACAATCAAGTGCCACCCCAAATAAAAGACTGGCACAAGCTGGCCCCCCCAGAAATAATGTCCTGGCTACGCCCCTGCTTATAAGTGTCAATAATATAATTCGTTAGCTGGATTAACTGTTAACTGCGTCGTTTTGACATCTGACATGGCAGCACCGACGCATGAGCAAGAACGTAAAATGTCTGATTGCTTAAATATTAATCTCGGTGGAATTGCCCAAATTATGATTTAAGCGGTTTTATAGCGGATTATTTTCTGGAGGATAATGGTGATGATCAACAGGACACATTCTTTGACGAAACTGAAGAGGAATTTGACGGTAAGTTTTTGTCATTATAATTTTTTTAATGCTGAATATGTAATGCTAACACAGAATTCAAACTATGATGCAAACATAGTGGATTTAAATGTTTATTACGTTTGTTGGTTGGAATTGAGTCAGTTTAAATGAATTACTTTTATGACATGATGTTTATTTGTTTGATTACACTCTGAATTGAAGCCAGGGCCATGTAGCCATACCTGTTTCTTGCCCTCCCCTCAATAAATCAGATCCAGTCTAATATTTTCATATAAAATGCTTCATTATTCATTTTAAATGTGGATTTAAAATGGATAAATCCCCCCGCCCCCCATGTTTAGTTCTCCATTTAGGTCTCTTCCTTTGAATTGAAAAAAATATCCTTGTTTTTTCAGGCAGTGACCAACATGATGATGAGGACGAGCCAGTTTTGGTGATTGAACCTCAACCTATTATAGACTGGCGAATCTGAAGAGGGAACACCAACAAGAAGAATTTCCTTCTAATGCTGGAAGTCCAGATGTGAAACTGAAAATAAGTTTCTCTTGCAACTGCAAGTATTTCAATGCTGAAAAGTGTTCTTCATTTTTCAAGGAGGGAGAGTTGCTGTCACTCAGGATGAGTCATTTGGAGATGGACAATACTGTACTAGACATGGTAGTTTTAGTACCAATACAAAGACACTTGCACTCTGGGGAAGAAACCACTAAATCAAAAAAAGGATCACAGACTTTTGTGAATAGAATCTATGAGATTATTAAATATTTTGCATCTAGACAATTTTAGAATGTGTACGAAATTTGAGACTGACCTGTTAAAGGGATAGTTCACCCAAAAATTTGAATTCTGTCATTATTTACTCACCCTCATGTTGTTCCAAACCTATATGAGTTTCTTTCTTCTGCTGAACACAAATAAGATATTTTAACGAATGCTGGTAACCAGACAGTTGACGGCACACATTTATTTACATAGTGTTTTTTCGCCTCCTACTAAGTCAATGTGTGCCGCCAACTGTCTGGTTACCAGCATCCTTTAAAATATCTTATTTTGTGTTAAACAGAAGAAAGAAACTCAAACTGGTTTGGAACAACATGAGGCTGAGTAAATAATGGCAGAATTAAAATTTTTGGGTGAACTATCCCTTGACTTATTTTTTTAATTTTTTTTAAAAAAAATTTTTTTTACTCCAGATTTACTCAATGTTACACCGTGGCCCAGTAAGAGAATGAGATTTTCTGCCGAAATGTTACATGTTAATTATTTGATATTGATATATTATTGATATTATATTTGCACTGATATTTCATTTTACTAATAAAGTTATACAAATCATTCCACTGAATTGACATGATAATTGTTGCTACAATCAAGCCCCATTCGTTTCAATGTTTTTAGCTTTTTGGACATGCACATCATAATAAATAGGCCTGTTTTATAAAACTTTAAGAATTTTCCCCAAAATGTGTCATATATCACTAAAAAAGGGAGAATCTCAGCTTTAATGTGGTATATGGCACATATGGAGGATAATTATGGATCAAATGTGTTGCAGTTTTAAAAATAAACTTTTTTTAAAAATGGAATTTCTCCAAAACATGATTTTCTGAGCCCGGAATTTAGCAAATCTTTGACACAGCCTTACTCAGTCAATATTAAAGATATCAAGGTTATATTTTCACAGAATGTTCTTTACATTATGTAGGATGATTGTATGTAGAAAACAGTGAATCACAAAAAAATGACTTTAGCTGGGTTTTCACAGGCAGGGTCACATTTTTCTTTTTTTTTTTTTGTTGGATGGGATGGTCGTCTAATGTTTTACAAATGTTTCCGAGAACATTAAAAAGTAATGTTCCCATAATGTTTGCAAAATGATCAAATGGAATGTTCAAAAAAAAAAAAAAAACGTTTTAAAAATGTTTAAATAACTGGACGTTTTGAACCTAATGGGAATGTTAGCAAAACAATGTTATTGTTAGTTACACTTTATTTCAATGCTTCACTTTATACTTTTTATTAACTACAAGTAACTTTGCAACTACATGCCAATTAATTCTCAATAGAGTATTAGTATACACTAGAAGACTGGTAGTAGACTGTTAGGTTAGATTTAGCTGTTAGAGTTTCATTCGCCTGATGGAGTTTTGGTTCCTTGCCACTGTTGCCTTGCTTTTGGCTTGCTTAGTTGGGGACATTTAATATTCAACAATATTATCTGTATTGTATTATTTTCATGTTCTCACTGTGAAGCTGCTTTGATACAATCTGTATTGTAAAAAGAGCTATAAATAAATGTGACTTGACTTGACTAGATTTGAGAAAGTATATTAAGTTGATATGTACTGTATAGTTTTATGTTACAAGTATAGTTGTATTTATGGAATGTATGAAAGTTACTTAGTTGGTAGAATGTCTGTTGGGGGAGCATCAAAAGTGTTAGCACAAATTAAGCAGACAGTTTACTAATACTCTAATGACATAACATGTACAGAAGTTGCAAAGTTATTTATACTTAGTCCAACGTCTAAACTGGACCATCGAAAAAAAGTGCTACCCATGTTTTTGTTAGCTGGGAAACCGGCTCAGAATAGCATAAACAAGTCAATACCAAACATAATTCCTGCTGGTCTATGCTGGATTTTTCAACAGAAAGTCTAGCTTTCCATTAAACTTATCCAGCAGCCTTACCAATGATGTTTTATGACTTCTTATGATGCAATTTTGACAGCACAGGCCAAAACAAACATTTTTTTTTACTTAAATTATTAGTGCTTTTCACAATTCATAAACAAGGAGAAACCTGTTTTGTCCATGATGGTAAAGATGGCCCCTCCACCCAAGCCCATGCTTTGTGGGTTGACCAGTCCAGTGCAGAGCAGCGCTGCGATGGCTGCGTCCACTGCTGAGCCCCCCTGAAGCAGCATGTCCCTGTGAACACAACACATATCATCACCACTTTAGCATAGGGTTACAATCTGTTATCATCCCAAAATAACAAGAAAAAGAATAATTATATTTTGCGTTAAAAAATGTTTGTTGTTTACATTCAATTTGGATGCTGTGCTGACTTTATTTTCATGACAATCAGCAGTTTTCATGATCAGCAGTGACTGGCTGCTGCTATAGCTGTCTATGTCATTCATTATTGTTAACCGAACAAAACACAGCTTTAACAAAGATGCCTCCCCCAACCCCCTTTTTTTGCTGATGCCAAAATATTATTCGATTCATCAAAGGCATTAAAGGCACAGTGCGTAAGCTTCAACGCTAGAGGTCACTTATTTAAAACAATAACAAATGATGCCGTGAATGAGCGGAATCATGGGAGTTGTCATCTTCACCTCCAAGGTATCCGACAGGACTCAGATGGGACGTTTTTAACATGCTGATAAGCCCCAGTCAGCCGCCGCCACTCCTTTTGTTTTGTTGTTTGTTTATGTATTTTTACAACTAAAGTTACATTTAACGCCCGCCTCCTTCTTCCCTGAAATTTGTTACACTAATGTTTGATCACTTAAATTCCATGACTTTATTTCATTCTAATGTAACAGCTGCAAATACTTAATTTCTATGACACTTTGACGAAGTAAAATTGCGCGGTAAAGCTAGGGAAAAATAATACTAAAAATACATTTGATTATCAGTGTTGTAGTACTCGAGACTCGGACTCGTCTCGGACTCGGTCTCGAGACCATATTTTAATGGTCTTGGTCTTGTCATGGACTCGTGTCCATTTGGACTCGGAATTGACTCGTACTCGAACATTTTTTTTAGGACTCGGACTTATTCCCGAGTCCACTCGAGTTCAATTCAAAATATTTTTCATGATTATTAATGTATGTTAATAAAATATTTCTTTAAATTGATTGACACGCCCAGTGATTGGTGATTTTCTAGTGCGCAACTGCGCATGACAAACTGTAATAAAATTACTTTTAACACCACCTACTATGTGGCCTTTTTACCCTAAACTGATCATATTTTTTTAAACTCTAAGTAAATTCAGTAAAATAAAAAAAGGATTTCTCTAAGTAAATAAAAGTAAATTAGGTAATCAACCCTCACTGGTCTCGGTCTCGACTCGGACTCGACCATCTCTGGTCTCGGACTCGACTTGGACTCGACTCTCTATGGACTCGGTCTTGACTCGGACTCGACTCTCTCTGGTCTCGGTCTCGACTCGGACTCGAGTGAGGTGGTCTCGACTACAACACTGTTGATTATGTTGAAAGTCATGTTATAACATTATATCCACTTCATCATTAGCTCGGGGGCTGGGAGGAGACACTTATTGCACATCGTAAGCTAGATTGATATTAGAATATCCCATTAAAAAAAGCTGAATGATTTGTGTTGCTACAGTAAATGGCATGCAATTAATTTGAAAATATACTGTATGATGGCGAAAATGCTGCAAAAATAGTATTGTCTCTAAAGTGTGGTGGTAAATCAAGAGAACAAGATATTCAAACTAAACAAATAACCATTTTGAGCTGTATAATTAGTTTTCTGTCAAAAATTGTATCCAAACAACTGCTCATCGGTCTAATAAGACATATCAAGCATAGTGTTAGTTCTGGCAGGTCACGTTAGTCAAGCTCGCATCAGCTGACTTTCAGCTGATCCACGTCTACCAATAGGAATGCGACGTCTATCACTGTATATATATGCTCTTCGTTATTATCAGCAGCTATTGCATTTTTCAGGATCGAATTACCCTCCTCCCTCCCCAGCTCCGCCTCTCTTGCAGTCAGGATTTGGCATTCTGATTCCCCTTGGAATCAAACTAAATTCTCAAATTATGTTGTACAATAAAATATTGAATAATGATATCTGCAATACATTCATGTTGGTTGTGTTCGGTTTACCCTAAGGGGGGTTCTCGCTGCTATCCCTGTTCTTATCCATGCTAGGCTACATACTGCTAAGCTATACCGCCAATCCTAACTGCATGCTAATCCTCAATCATCTTTAATGACAATGGTCCTGAGAGAATTCATAATATTGAAGAGTCTTCGCAGAAAATGAGGGTAACACAGATCTGACGTCATTGACAGCCGATGCAGTGACGTGGGACATTGCACTGTTTAAAATGGCTGATTTCTCTGAAAATTCTGCATTTTAACATTATAGGAAACATTTGGTATAATGTAAATATAAAGTCAACAAAATATATAACATTATTCTACTGTTTTATTTTTTAATTTAATCCAAAAATCTTACATATTATTACTTTAAAAACTCAATGCTTCAGGGAATATGACATCCACGATATCACTGTTCCTTAGGCTGCTCAGGCAAGTCTGAGCCAGAGGAGAAGTGATCCCCGAGAGCTCAATGAACCTTGAGAGTTCCAGCCTTCACATACATGCACAGAAAACATGTGTACAATCTGGCAGAATTCGCAAAATTCTTGCTTTCTAAGTGAGTGTTAGCACTCCCTTGTGTTTAAGCACATTTATGGGTCAAACTAGTTGTGTCTCTGCATGCAGCAGTGACTTGCAAGAATAATAGGGCAACACGCCACAAAGGATGATCTCCGATGTCTGATTTCACAGGATGTCTTGACCTGATTAAAGGAAACGTGAGATCTTGATGGAAAAAAAAAAAAAATCAAACAACTGAAACATAAGAGAATTTCTTATAAGAGTACCGGTCTTTATATCAATAGAGCACAACATAAGTCAAGTCAATTTATTTATAGAGCACAACATAAACACAACATTTGTTGATCCAAAGTGCTTTACAGACGGTCAAGAGAAAAAATAAAATAAAAGGAAAAAACAGTAATAATAACAGTGAAAAAAAATTAATGGAGAAAACTATTAATAGTAATAAACTAATAATAAAAGAACATAGTAAGTGATATGATTTTAACCATCAATCACATAATGATGCATCACTTATATTCACGATTATGAATAGTCCTTGAAAGCATATTATCAGATTGTCATGGTATGTGCATGAAGTTAACAATTCTGTCAAGATGAAAACTATTCAGTTAAATTTGAAGGTGGACATTAAAGATTAGATCGGAGTTACAGTGTAAAGCTGTGATGTTATCCAGCTGCTATTACAACACAAAAGTCGAGAAAGGGAATTTTCTTTTTAATATTTCGGTAACACTTTACAATAAGGTTCGTTAGTTAACATTAGTTAACTACATTAGTTAATATGAACTAATAATGAATAGCACATATACAGCATTTGTTAATCTTTGTTAATGTTATTTTCAACATTTACTAATACTTGATTAAAATCTTGTTAACATTAGTTAATGCACCGTGAACTAACATGAACAAATGATGAGCAGCTGTATTTTCATGAACTAACATTAACAAAGATGAACAAATGCAGTAACAAATGTATTGCTCATGGTTAGTGCATGTTAGTAAATACATTAACTAATGTTAACTAATGAACCTTTTTATTGTAAAGTGTTACCAATATTTCAAATTTCCCGCCTAGACCGCAAAGAGAACAAATAGAGATCAAATTTCACTCCTACAAGTGCTCGCTCCAAGCCTGTTATGGTCTGAACAAGCAGTGCCTTGTTGTTTGTTCACAATGAGACACAAACCCCCTCTTCAGAAAGTACACGATGTCACAGTACTTTTTTCTTTATCTTTATCTTTTCTTTATCTTTTTTTCATCAATGTTGACAATTCTTTTTTATACTACAGTAAATTTTTATGCTGTGGTAATCTTTAAAAAGGTAACTAACGTAATGCATAAGAGATGGAAAGAGGCAGAGAACCATACATTAGTTAAGGTTGTTTCTATTTGTTACGATATTGATATATGAACTGATGTTGTCAAGTAAGCTTCATGCTTTCCCCGTTGCGAGCGTGCACTCCCCCAAGCCCCCAGCAGGCCCCACAACCACCAAAGCCTGCGGGTCCAGCTCGCCCTCGCCCCCGTCTTTCGAATATCTATAGATATTGTGTTTAAAGGTGCTCAACCTCTTGTCTGTTTCTGTCAAGAAGAGATGCTTAAATATTTATGAAGGATATATCTTTATATATCTTCATATCTGCTGATTTTCTCCTTGATTCTTTTAACTCTAAAGTTAAACGTACGGTATGCGATTTTTGGCCACCAGGGGTCACTCGTTTAAAATAATAACAAAAGACGTACTTTGATGACGTCGGGAAAGAGCGTGGGCTCACGGGAGTTGTTGTCGCTGTCAATGACAACCAGCTCAGCTCATGACATGGACATCATCGTTTCACAAACTATACGGATATACGGCATCTCTCTGTAGATTTAGCTTGTCAAGAAGCTTTAAATGCAACCCCAATGTTTACCTGTGTCATGCTTCTCCTGTCCCAAACCCTTCTCGGGTCATATTTTTCAGGTATGTTTGAGCTTTAGCTAATGAGCTGGCTGTAGCAGCAGAACGTGCAGGCAAAGCGTAATCGTGGTCCATAACTATTATACAGACGAATATAAATATGAATATTACGCTACTTCAATGAATGACCTATTTTAGAACATTTTTCATATATAGAGCGCACCGGATTATAAAGCACACAAGATACTGCAGTCAAACGTTTGACTGGGTTTGCGTTATTCATCCACTATGTGCTAAAGGCTAAAGGGAATGTAGTGAGTGCGCGGCGCCGGAGGTGAGGCGTTTATTTAGTAAGCATGAGAGAGCTGAAGCTGGCACGTACATTCGCAGCCTGACTCATAATGAGTATTCAATGTGCGCGGCTCGCTAACAGCAACAGTTGGCTGTTTTGAATGAGACGACACGGTTACTGTGAACGGGGAGCGCTTTATGTGCGAGCAGCACCGGGGACAGTGTGTCTGTTAAGAGTGAGCGCTCGTGAGCGGGCACGTGATTTACACACATAAAAATACGTACTACTTTTTTTTCTTCGTCATTTTCTTTGCTTTATTGGCGGTAGTCCAGTGTTCCCCTTTGTGTTTGGCGGTTTCGCCGGGTTCCGCAAGGAAGTTAGAGAAAATAGAGGAGTCAAAGGTTATATGACGCCATAGACGGGCGACGAAACGGAAATAAAGAAACGTCCTGTGTCTTCGAATTAAACTATACATTTCTCCGTATTTGAAATTTGGTGGAAACTGTCGGGATAATGTAAGTACATATCTAACAGAAATATATAACATAGATACAGTTATTTTTGCTATTTTTAATGCAGAAAAAATACATATTGTGGCTTTAAGTGTAATTGATGATATTGCTCCTGGGAAAGGAACAAGTGGTAGACAAAAAACACCTTGGAGAAACTCAACAGCTGTGGAAAATATGAAAAGACAATGCAGAAGAGCAGAACGCATGTGGTGGAAGACAAAAGTTGTAGTCCATTATAACATCTACAAAGAGAGCATCCATGATTTAAATATTGAGCAAAGCTACATAGACTTTCTTCTCGAATATTGTAAACAGTAACTTAAACCAGTGGTTCCCAACCTTTTTTTGTCTGTGACCCCCTTTTTCCCAAGAAAATATTTTAGGGCCCCCCTACACATTTAATGATATTATCGCTCTTGTAAGCTTGCAGCAAGGATACAAAATATGGTTTTTGTTTCAAACAAACGGTATGTTTATGCACAAATAATAGCCTATAATTTTGAAAATACAATGACTAAAACATCAGTAGGCCCTTTGTAATTTAACAACGTAAGCCTAGGAGAAGCCTATTAATTGGCCCTATCTGAAATGCAAAAATAAAAATATTCACACTGGTGTTTAGGTTAAAAAAAAGAATATCGGCTATTAAATGACTGTTATCTGGGGCCTCAATACTTGCATGTTATCTGTGAGGCTTTATCAATGTGAGGCTTTATTTTTACGCTTTTGGCGCAATAGCGAGCGATAATAAACTCGCATTTATTAACAGAATAATGCGTCTTTCGGAAAGAACAGTGTAGCCGGAACTACTTCTCTCTGTGTAGGTCTATGACGAGTCACGCAGACTACTGTAGTACTCCGCAGTGGCAGCGATCCGAACCAGTGTAAAATAGTCCCAATGTAAACAGTTATTATAGGTGTACCATAGTGGTTCAGGATAAGACAAAAACACGGATTGGAAAATGGAATCATGATGAACTCACTCATTATATATATATTGTACATTTTGAACAGAAAAAAAGTTAAGGACTTTTATTTAATGCTCATTGCTCAAACCTTCAAAATATGCCACGACCCCCCCCCCCCCCCCACAGAGCTTGCTGAGGCCACCTGGTGGGGAACCGATGACTTAAACAACATGCACAACATCCCGTTTTCATCCGGTTTTCTGTGATAGTCCTAAAATGGTTCAGGTCATACTTAGAAGGGAGAGGTTATTATGTGAGTATTGGAGACCATAAGTCTGAGTGGACATCAATGACTTGCGGAGTCCCTCGGCTCAATTCTTGCACCACTCCTATTCAATCTGTATATTCTCTCAATGAGCAAATTAAATAAAAATAGTATAATTAAAATTCTACATATATTTTATCTGACTCATGAGCCATTGAAAATATTTGCAAATCAAGAGAAAAAACTTGGCAAGGTCCAAATGAGCCAGCAAAAGTTTTTTTTTTTCTTGAGCCCTGCAGGGGCTGTATACAGAATAGTTTTCACTAAGACATTGTGTCAAAGACTCTTGTCTTGCCTTATGTAATCTCTAATCTGCATAATAATCATGGCAGTCACAGAAAAAACCTGTTGTTTGATGCAGGCAAGTGAGACAAACTATTACAGTACATAGCGATGCAATTATCTTTACTTCTTTCACAGTCAGATGTTTTGTTTGACAGAATGTGTGAATTCGAGTTCAAAGCATCACATGCCATTAATCCAAAAGAAGACAAATGCCTCCTCAATCCAGGATGTGCCTGGCAACTGTAACTAACTCCTTTCTGAGTCCTTTTAGAGCAGGCTAAAGCGTGACCCCGGATGAAATACCAAAGTCAAGTTCTTTGAAATGCAGTTATAAAAGACTTCACACATCGAAACAAGGAAACACAATGTACGTTTGGCACAAAATGCAGGAAACGTGGACGAAGGACAGAATATCTGTCAGTATAGGGCTTTGTGAAGCTGGTTGATCTGGTTTCAACTGGCAGGAGTTTGATCTGTTAGTCAGTTTGATGAGTGCTGCAGAAAAAAAGGAAGATCTTGGACATGCCTTTCCTTACATCATCACTCAGGGTTTCAGGGGGGGGGGGGGGGGGGGGCAGAAATATTTCAAACGCAGCATCTGAGGTTAATTGCCAAAATCGTATGCACACAATTGTTGTCTGGACAGATCCATTCTAATTCAAATGTAGAATAATGTTGGTAATTTTTTTTCAATTATACACACACACACACACACACACACACACACACACACACAACTTAATGTCACTGTAAGTATAAATATATATACGAGCATATAAGAGTTATAGCCCTAAAGTTATCTGTGCATTAAGATGCAGATGTTAGAGCAGTCAGTGCAATATATATATATATATATATATATATATATATATATATATATATATATATATACACACACACACACAGAAGATATGCTCTAGTTGTGAAGGAGGTAAATGGTATTGATTGTAATTGTATAAGATTATAAAAATGTATGGTCCAAGTATCCAAAACTCAGTGTGTGTCCAACCTCTTGTAGACTTGCAAGGTTGGATTATCTAATCTCTTAAACTGATTATCTCTCTTGCATTGTTCATTGTGGATCACGGTTTAAAAAACTTGCAGCTTGGTTTACCTATATCAACACTCTTTAGAACAAAGGGAAAGGTGCTAACAGCATATTATAGCTTAACTCTCCACTAATTGGACTTGCACTGGAGCTGTACTGTATTTAACGAGTCAATTATGTATGAATAAAATAGTTTTAATGCTGAAAGGTTCGGGTCTTTAATTATCATACAGCATCAAAACGTCTTAACCTTCGCGATATCGGAGCACATGAGAGAGTCCGCAGCAACAGCAGCGTTTGTGAAGGCGCATCTCTGTTTGGTTGCTAAAAATTATGCAAATACAGATAATTGCAACAGGAGCACAGGTAAAGCCAGTACGCACAGGCAGCAGCGGTCTCGACTGAGATTTGCCATGATTTGATCAGCGTGTGATCAGCAAGCAGGTAGAATATAAATGAAGCGCTCGCGCTGCTCACTCACTTTACTTTTACTGCTGGGGCGGAGAAGAGTCTCGCGACTTTTACAAATCAGAAGGCTGTTAGAAGTTTAGGCAAGGCAAGGCAAGGCAAGGCAAGTTTATTTATTATAGCACATTTCATACACAATGGCAATTCAAAGTGCTTTACA
>NW_024121280.1:61398-101052 GCF_016745375.1 Pimephales promelas
AATAGACTGTTTTGAAATTACCATTGACAGACTAAAGATCTGAAGGCAAGGCCCAGACATACTCTCAGTATAAATCACACAAAACCCATAAATACTAATAGGTTATACTCCACAAGGGATAATCTCCTTCATCTCCAAGGGCTGGGGTGGGCGGTCAACTGATGTCCACATTACAGCAAACAGTGGTTTTTGGATAATCTCCACCAGGAGACTTGATCCTAGCAGACCGTGGCTTTAGGATTCAGGAACAAGTTGGCCTTGTACTGTGCAGGGTTGAAACTCCTGCCTTTACACGGGCGAAAAAACAGCTGGGCGCTGTCGAACTGGAAGATTCCAGAAACTTGCAGCAGTCCGCATACACGTTGAGAGGGGTAATTGGTCAAGCACGATCCAAGTACAGAATGTTGCATGGACCTGTGCCATTAGTCTTCTGATTAAGTCATCAGAAGAAGAGGAGTTCACTTCTCTTGACAAAATAGTTAGAGTGGCTTGTGCCCTAACGAATCTGTGCCCCTTAGTGGTGCCAATAGATAAGCTGAAAAAAAACCCCAGTTATTCTTTAACAGAGAGGTTTTTAAGTTTTTTGAAAGCACTTTGAGTAACAATTTCCAGTGTAAATAGTTGTACTAGCACATTAACAATCAATTCTTTACTCATCCATTAAAATCAGCTGAAATGAAATGAGTTAAGTTATAAGTTGCATAGAACCTATATTGGAAAAAGTAAAAATTTGTCATGTGTCAGTTCCCTAACACATTCACACTATGTTTAATTGAAACATGCAGGACAAACATTATAAATCGCAGTTGAAAACACGTCTATTCAGACAAGCTTTTAATATGTAGCTTCCGTCCTGTTTCAACTGCTATTTTATCTACTCTTATGTTTTTATATATTGTTGTTTATTGATGTTTTTACTGGAAAGCGCCTTGTGCACATTTTGGTTGATGTAAAGCGCTCAACAAATAAAATTTGATTGATTGATTGATAAAAGAAGTTGTATATGAGTGTACATTATGTAATTTAGGTTGGCTTTTATAAACGTGTTGAAAGATGTTTTTTGTAAAATAAACCAGCGCTCAACCTTTTGACCGTCCTGTTGTCCCTTATAAAAGGATATTAAATGTATGTAGAATTACACACGGGCAAATCTTACTAAATAATTCAATTCAATTTTATTAGTAGTATCAAATCATAACAAGAGTTATTTCGAAAAACTTTACAACTAGAGTAGGTCTAGACAACACTATAATTTACAAAGAGCCAACAATTCTCGTTGTTCACTTCGTTTTGAACAACACCCTACTACTCTGTGGACTGTGTTTTGTCTGACAGCAGTCTATCTGGACATGTATACGTCTTAGCCAATAACTCGGATAAAATGGCTGACCTATAGAAAGACTCGACATTCTGCACTGCTTCTGTAAAAAAGTCAGCATCAGGAAAAATTCTCTGAATGAAAAAATCAGATGTAGACCACACCATGAAGTCACAAAACTTCCACCTCGTAACAAAGAACTGGGCTTGCACCTGGTAGTGGTATTGATGATCTCTGTTAAGTGCATGTGTACCATCTGTGTTCTCAATGCAGAAATGTTTCTTTTCAGTGGCACTGAGGACTCCGGTGTCTTTGGCACAGTGTGGGCACTTGATTTCCAAAATACCATCGCCACAGCAGGAGCAGGACACCAAGGCATCTGGAGATGCTCCAAGGTAGGGACGGGAGGTATCAATGTGGAGACCGGCATCACGAACACTTAGGTCTTGATGATGTTGTGCAGCGTACGCCTCATACGTTTCTCTGGCTTTTTGTTCATGTTCACATCCCCATCTGTAAATTAGAAAAATAATGTTATTAAGTCATCGTAACTCTTTGAGTGCTCTTTTCATTGGATTTGTTCTCTCATTTCCTAAGAACTATAAGTACTATAGATGTCAGTACCCAAAATTGGCCTAATTTTAATAGCACATAATATTCTCTTGTATCATATTCTTATTCTATCATAGTCGTTTACAAATATGTGAATTAAATATAACAGGAATAGGGATGCACAATATTAGATGTTGGCCAATATTCGATATGCCAATATTTTGGCTTTTTGATTTCATTGAAATCAAATAAATGTCTCTCTCCTGTACTGCCTTTATCTTATTACACTCATGTGTTGTAGATAAGGCAATACAAAAGACAAACAACATTTGATTCTACCATAAATATATAATTTTAAAATGTATACAGACATTCACCCCTGAAAAATAGATCAATTATTTCACTTAGAATAAATGAGGAGAATAAGTGATATGCCTGTGCCACAATTTGTTTTTAAGTTCAGACTTCAAACTTCAGTCCTTAGGAGTAGGGATGTGACAGTGAAGATAAATTTCACTAATTTAAAGGCAAAAGTAAAATGCGCGTTTGCACGGGCATGCATTATAGGGATAGCTCACTTTGAAATTAATTAGTTTTATCTTACCTCAAACGAACAATATTTATATCGTTTTTACCTTGTGTAGCCACAGCCACATCCAAGTGATCTGAATCAGTTATCCAATGTCCAACTGGACCGAACTGAACCGTGTCCAACATTCCGTCGGTAGTGATCGCTTGCGCATGTACGTCACTTATTGTTTACACAGAGATTTCGGAAGTTTTACTATTTCGATATATCTAAATATGTTTAGTGAAAGGTAAAACGTCCAAAATCTATGTGTAAACATTGAGTGACGTACACACACAAGCGATCACTACCGACGGAACGTTGGACACGGTTCAGTTCGGTCAAGTTGGACATTGGATTGGTCTTAGTCCATCAATGTGTACTTACATTTACGAGTCATTAAATCATGTTTAATTTGGACTTCTCTGTGCATGCTCTGAGGTGGTGACCATAGACCTCCATTATATGCCTGACAGACAAGAACGGTTTGACCGAAAAATGTCAAAGTTCAAAATGGTGTGGAAATAAAGACACCTACATCTTGGATGCCCTTGAGGTAAGATATAAAACACATCAAAAATTAATTTCAAAGTGAACTATCCCTTTAATGGTGGTTGTGCGTAGCAGCACTGTTTTGTTATTGTGCCTTGAATTGGCGCTAATTTGAAAACAATTTTTTTTACATCGCTTATAAAAAGCTGTTGCGGCAGTGTGCACTTCACTCTCTATGTTAATTTAAAACTTTATTTAAATCATTTAAGACTGATCTTATGAGGACACTCAACAAAACTGACATTTTGGCATAATTTGTACGTGTTATGTTTTATTCAAGCCTGAAAGAGAATTCGAAACTGACGCGAGTCTTTTTTTCCACACAGCTGGCATGTTGGAAGTTTAAGTTATTAAAAATAGGTAAGGGCACTCAAAGAGATTGAGGGATGCATGTTTGTAATTTAATGTTGATAATTTGTAATACTGACTGCAATACATTTTCCAATGATAAACATTTCTTTGTCTTGTGTTTGTTTCTTTGATGTTTTTTTTTTTTTTTTTAAGAAAGCTGGGGCCCTCTACATTAGAACACAACATGTATACATTTCCATTGTTGAAACATAAGTTCAAAGCACATCTTTGTTTGTGTCATTATGTCACACATGCCTGGTTGCAACTGTAGAAAATCTGCATAGGTCAGGGTAACAGATCTGCCTAATTAGGGATTTTGAAGGATTTGTAGGGTCTGTCCTTGCAGCTGACTTGAACCTAGATGCCGTCACCCTACCAGCCCTCATGTCAAACCATAGCCTTGACTTTCCCTGTTGTCGTGTCTCTTCCTCAACTCTTACTGCCTACAACATTGTCAATTATACAAGATGAAATTAATGACATGACACCTTCAAGCACATTTTAGTCATATGAGATTAAGAGGGATGACTATACCTGCTCTGGTGTGACTTCCATATCATTAAATACTGCATCACATTTCTTCTCAAGGTCCGAGGCAGACAGCTTCCGGTTCTGAGCACTGTATAACTCGGTCAGGGGATGTGGTAGACCCAGAGACACCACCTTTGGTTGAAACTGTTTACAGTAGTGCGGCAATATGCGTAGTATACCACTCTTCTCAGAAGGGTTTGGAGTTGCATTATCCAGAGCCTTGTAGAATTGTTCTATAGCTGCTGCAGACACACTTTTCCCAGAAGGACAACCTGAATGGCTTTGGTTGTTTACACCACAACGCTTTTTGGCAGGATTTGAGAAATCAATTCCTGACCCTTCTTCGTACAAAGCCTTGCCTGCTTTCAAAGGAGGAAGTCCCCACTGTCTGGGCCCATCAGTGCAGCTTTTGTCTCCCAGATGTTTGACAGCAGAGTCTATTGCGTACAGCAAAGCTGTTACGTGGGAGCACACCTCTCCCAGGCCCGCTTTACATGTACATGGCCACACAAAACTGTCCCATCCTTCTTCAAAGATACCCATGGTTGAAGTTGGGTTTCAGACAGTGACTGGCTATGATGCACCTACAATTACAGAAAGTGGCATAAATACATTATTCTTACATGTATGTTATTGTTTACTTCTGCAGTGACACCATACATGCACCTTGTGGATACATCTTAATCACAATGCTGTTTAACAGGCCAAATTTTAACATAGGCTACAGTGAATATCACAGATATAGATGGCTAGATGTTACAATTATGTGTGCCTACTGATCACACTCCGTTGTTTACTGGCTATAATGCACCTACATTAAAAAGTGCCATAAAAACATTATTCTTACATAAATGTTATTGTTTACTGTTGCAGTGAAACCATAAATGCACCTTGTGAATACATCTTAATCACAACGCTGTGTTTACCAGGTCAAATTTTAACATAGGCTACAGTAAATATAACAACATAAAGATGGCTAAATGTTTCAATTATATGTGGCTATTACTGATCACGGATACTCCGTGGTTTACTGCATGGATTAAAGTGTGATCGATCATTAATGACTGCACTTCCCAGAGCAGGGATGCGTCCAGGCCTTTTTACAGTCTATGGTCCAGGCATCCATTTAAAAGCCACGGCCGACAATGTCCTCTAAAATCATAGGCTACGTGTTGTATAAATATTTACTTAAGTAAAAAATAGATATTAATACAAAATAAACCATATATTGATGTCTTACCTTTGCCATTATGAGGTAGCTCCCCCCGCCGTTAGCGTAGCATCGCGTACCTGTTACCCAGCCAGCTACAAAGAACTGGTAAGCATCCAGACTTTTAAATGCTTTGAGATCAGCTCCCGTGTATGGCGATACCCCGTTTACCACATAGTGGTACAAATCGTGTGGGCCGAAGTCGGGCAGATCCGGCGATTTAATGAGCTCCGTAAAAGCTGAGGGAGGAAGAAGGTATGGGTCGGTATCCAAACCTGCGATCTCTAACTTCTCCAAATACCGCTCTTTGTGAGGACCTAGCAGATGCCCTACCTCGACCGATAACGGCACGACAACTTTTTCAGTAGAAGCCATGCAGTTTAGTGGTATCTTATCTATACTAAGTTAAACTGTTTTAAAAACTAATCAAATTTCTCGCTCATCTACTACTGTGTTTAGCCTGTGCATCCAGTGATGTTGCCGTCCAGCATGGCGTCGTCACGTGGTCGTGGTCACGTGGTTGCAAAGGGTCTATAGATATGTCAGGGGTGCGCGCTCTAGAGCGTCAGTCGACTTAAGGGTTAAAGCATGCTTTTAGTGCAGGCAGGCTAGAGAGGATAACTTTTTACTCTTCGTGTTCTGTTATAGATAAACACACTGATACATACAAACATCTTAATACAAGCATAAAATGGGCTAACGTACCTTCCAAAGCACACCGGCTGCACGGCTACAGGAACGTCCAGATCCGGCGAATCGGCGATACAGGTACACATCTCCCGTCTTGGTAACCAAAACCCAGGCGTTATGCGCTGAATTGTTAACGGACTGGCTTGATTGAACATAAATTAAACTGCCCAAGTGTAAAAGTACACAGCCCACTTTGACGGAATGGAGGTACTGAAACGCCTCTGAGCCTTTCAGGTTATTAAATGCATTCCCGTCCACCGCCATGGTCCATGGAAATTGGAATCAATAAAATAAGAAAAGATCTTGGATGTTGTGATGCTGGGCCATATCGACATGTTGTCCGCCCATAATGTTACCTTACTTGGATGCGGAATGGTCAAAACACCATTTTTAAACAAGATTTTCGGTCGAATGTTGCCATTCCAAAGCCGTGTTTACACCACTACTCAGCCTGCGCCGGATGTTCTTGGCAGAAACAGGAAGTAAACCGGAAGTGCCCGGGAAACTTGTTTTTTTTTTTTTTTTTTTTCAATTTTTTAATTTATTGATAACAATAACTAGTACAAACAAGAAGAACATCAATATACAATCAAGCATTTGTACAGACAAAACCATACCAAAAACAGAAGCAAGAAAAAAACAAAAACAAAACAAATACAAAATAAATAAATAAATAAATAACAACAACGAAAAGAAACACATACATACATACATACATAGTAAATGAAAGAGGAAAAATAATAAAGATGTTAAGAGGAATTGGGGAATAGGTCAAAATATTGAGAAACAAGTTTTCTGTTCTTCTTGTTCTTCACAAGTTCGTGTGATTTAAGAAGCAAATTAAGTTCCAAAATAAAGTGTTTAAAATATAGGGAAGACTTATTAAATTTCTGTTTGTGTATAAAAAACTTAGCATATAAGATTATAAAGTTTAGGACAAACTCTAGGGTGCCATCTTGTGGAAAACAAGAGTAACAGATAATATCTTTCAGGGTGAAAGAGTGAGTTATATTTCGAGAATGGAGAAAATGAATACCTAAATCATCCCAAAATTTTTTGGTAACTGGACAATTAAAAAATAAATGAGGAATGGTTTCAGTGCTCTGTTTACAAAAGGTACAACATGTGTCAATGTCTAGAAATTTGGCAACAAAACAATTTGTAGGGTAAATATTGTGTAAAAGTTTAAAGTGGACCTCTTTAGCCTTATTAGAGATACAATATTTGTGAGGAATCAACCATGTTTTTTTTCCAATTAACATTACTTATTAAGGAATTCCAATAAAACATCCCCCTTGGAACAATGGAGTTACACTTTTGCAGATGTCGGCGAATGTGTTTATTATTACACTTTTTATCAGACAGTCTTACCCCATCCAACATAAGAGAAAACTCTCTGATATCTTTGTTTCCATAGCTCAGATGATATTTCATTAATTGTCTGATTCCACTAGGGATGGCATCAGTGATAGATTTAAATTCTTTAAAGGGTACTGGGAAATCGTGAGCTACCATAAACTGTTCATAAGAGAGCATGGAGCCAGAATCATCAAATAAGCAGAGTATATGGTTAATACCTCTATCGAACCACTTAGGGAAGAATACTGATTTATTCCTAATAAGAATGTCGCTGTTGCTCCAAAGGAGAGATTTGTGTGGTGAGAAGTTGTGACTTGTGACTGAAAGATCATTTCCAGGCCAAGAGGGACTGTTGGTGGAAGTTGGACAATTTGATAGGTAATTTATTTTGCAGAAAATTACACCTTAAAAGAAACGAAAGCCCACCCAGTTTATTAAAAATAAAATTTGGAATAAAGAAAAAAATCGAATCAGGATTTTGAATGCACCTTTTTAACCAGTTAACTTTGAATGTGTTGACTACATCTATAAAATCCAAAATCTCTAGACCTCCCTTTTCTTTAGGGTTAGAGAGAAAATTTTTTTTAAGCCTATGAGACTTGTTCTTCCAAATGAAATCTAAGAAAGTCTTGTTGACTTGATTGGGCAATTGAGTCCTTTACAAAAAGAGACAAGGACGGATAAACAAAGCGAGAAAGGCCTTCTGCTTTGGAGAGTAATACTCTACCTAAAACGGATAAGTCTCTTTGTAACCAGCAATTGAATATTGATTTGGTTTTCTGGATTCTATTCGAAAAATTTAAGTCCTGTCTAACTATAATATTTTTACATACATGTATACCTAAATATTTTACAGTCTGTTTAACTGGAATGTTATAAATAGCGGAGTCACCACAACAATGAAGAGGCAACAGCTCACACTTGGAACGATTAAGCCTTAAACCAGACGCAGAAGAGAATTTCTCCACCAGTTCAAAGACAATGGTCAACTGGTCCTTGTTGCTCAAAAAAATGGTGGTGTCGTCCGCCAGCTGTGAGATCTTTATTTCCTTTCCAAAAATCTTTATTCCTTCAAAATGTACTTCCTTTACTAAGTGTATAGCTAGTAGTTCAGTTACTAAGATAAATAAAAAGGGAGAAATGTTGCACCCCTGTCTAACCCCCCTATTAATCTGAAATCGTGGAGAAGTATTTTGATTAATGATAACAGAACTGTTTATATCTTTATAAAACATACTGACAATGTTGACGAAACGGTTTCCAAAACCAAATGCTTTGATGGATTGTATTAAAAAAGGGTGTTCGATTGTATCGAACGCTTTGTAAAAATCAAGAAACAAAGCGAAGGCGTCAGAATCAATATTGTCAGCATAGTCAAGCAAGTCTAAAACGAGTCTTATATTATTGCTAATGTGGCGGTTTTTCATGAAGCCTGTTTGAGTTTCTGCAATTATTGAATTTAAATCAGATTTTAATCTATTTGCATATACAGAGGCCAGAATTTTATAATCTATAGTTAATAATGTGATTGGACGCCAGTTATCGATTAAGTGAGGGTCTTTACCAGGTTTCGGGATTAAAGAAATAATGCCTTGCTTCATTGTTGTGGTCATTTCCCCTTGATCAATACACTCCCTATACATGTGCATTAAAGGAAGTTGAATAAGCTCCCAGAAATGGATATAGAACTCTGCTCCTAGCCCATCTATCCCGGGAGATTTACCTTTCTTCATAGCAAACAAAACGTACACTTTCTTCTCTGTTAAAATTAGATTGATATAAATTACCATAAAACGAGCTAACAAAATTAGAAATGAGAGTAAGTGTGACGCTGTGCGGAGAAACAGAGCTGAGGCTGGGTCCAAACGCAGTGTAGCTTTATTAAACAAACTTAAAACAAGACACTAGAAGCAAGACTCGAGAGACGTGAAAGCACCAACGTAACACACATAAATTCAACAACCAACAAAGACAGGGCAGAAACACAGGGCTTAAAACAGGTGAACTAAACAAGATGATAAAACACAGGTGCATGAAATAAACCATAATCAGTCCAGGGTAAAACATGAATGAAACAATAAACTAGGAAGGAGTGCCCCCCAGAGGCTCAAGCGGGCACTCCAGCCGCAGATCGTCACATAACCCCCCCTCTAAGGAGCGGCTTCCAGACGCTCCTAGAACGATCCAGGCGGGGGGCAGAGTGAAGGTGATCCCAGGGGAGGGACGGAGGGCCAGGCCCGTGCAGGGGAACAGGACCAGGAGGTAGCCAAGGCGGGCCTGGGCCGCAGAGCATGGGCATACCAGACTGGGCCGGAGACCAAGGCGGAGCAGGACGAGGCGGAGGCCAGGGCGGAGCAGAACGAGGCAGAGGCCAGGGCGGAGCAGGACGAGGCAGAGGCCAGGGCGGAGCAGGACGAGGCAGAGGCCAGGGCGGAGCAGACTCAGGTGCGGTCCATGTCAGTGCCGCCTCCATGGCCCCCACAGAGTACCTACTGCCCCCCCCCCCAAAAAAATACTTGGGGAAATTCACGGGAGGAACCTCTGGGTGGTGAACGGGTACAGGAAAGGCCTCCCGGAGCTTGAAGGGTGCAGGCAGAGCGAGGCGCAGAGGCGGGGCCGGCAGAGCGAGGAGCAGAGGCGGGGCCGGCAGAGCGAGGAGCAGAGGCGGGGCCGGCAGGGCGAGGCGCAGAGGCGGGGCCGGCAGGGCGAGGCGCAGAGGCGGGGCCGGCAGGGCGAGGAGTCTGGGCACGCTCACCGGGGCCTGGCGAACCAAACGAGTCCTCCTTCTCCTCCTCCTGCGGCGGCGCGTCACAGGGCTGGACAACTCACTCACTTGAAGAGGAGATGCAGCGCTCACTTGAAGAGGAGATGCAGCGCTCACTTGAAGAGGAGATGCAGCGCTCACTTGAAGAGGAGATGCAGCGCTCACTTGAAGAGGAGATGCAGCGCTCACTTGAAGAGGAGATGCAGCGCTCACTTGAAGAGGAGATGCAGCGCTCACTTGAAGAGGAGATGCAGCGCTCACTTGAAGAGGAGATGCAGCGCTCACTTGAAGAGGAGATGCAGCGCTCACTTGAAGAGAAGATGCAGCGCTCACTTGAAGAGAAGATGCAGCGCTCACTTGAAGAGGAGATTCAGCGCTCACTTGAAGAGGAGATTCAGCGCTCACTTGAAGAGAAGATTCAGCGCTCACTTGAAGAGGAGATTCAGCGCTCACTTGAAGAGGAGATTCAGGAGATTCAGCGCTCACTTGAAGAGGAGATTCAGCGCTCACTTGAAGAGGAGATTCAGCGCTCACTTGAAGAGGAGATTCAGCGCTCACTTGAAGAGGAGATTCAGCGCTCACTTGAAGAGGAGATTCAGCGCTCACTTGAAGAGGAGATTCAGCGCTCACTTGAAGAGGAGATTCAGCGCTCACTTGAAGAGAAGATTCAGCGCTCACTTGACCTGAAGATTCACTCACTTGAACAGGAGACTCGCTCACATGAACTGAAGATTCGGCACTCACTTGAACTGAAGACTCAGCCCTCACTTGAACTGGAGATTCATCCACTTGAACAGGAGATTCATCCACTTGATCAGGATCACTCACTTGAACTGAAGATTCACTCACTTGAACCGGAGACTCATCCACTTGAACTGGAGATTCATCAACTTGAACTGGAGATTCATCCACTTGAACTGGAGATTCATCCACTTGAACAGGAGATTCCCTCGCGGGGCTCACGTGAATCGCGAGTTCGGCTGGGCTGACGTGAAGCGCGGGCTCGGCTGGGCTGATGTGAGTCGCGGGCTCGTCAATGCGCACGTGAAGCGCGGGCTCGTCCTGACTGACGTGAACCAGCGGTGAAGACGACGAGGGCTTCGCGGGTAAAGTACACTCGGCAGGTGTCGAGTAGAATAAGCGCGCAGTAGTGAAGAGGTCCTGCAAGGAACAAGCCCGAGCGACATACCCGTCAAGAGTCCAGTTGGCAAGGTCCCGCGGCATCCATCGAGCGATCTCATAATCCAGCCCATTCAGAAACAGGCCCATGAGCTGGATATCATCTAGCGCTCCCAGACTGCTAATGGACAGGAACTCCTTCGCGTACCTTTGGACAGACCGGCCCTCTTGCAAGACTGACGACAGGTATTCTGTCATAGCCCGGTTGCTGACGACTGCTGGACCCATATTGAGGTTGGTTGTTCTGTGACGCTGTGCGGAGAAACAGAGCTGAGGCTGGGTCCAAACGCAGTGTAGCTTTATTAAACAAACTTAAAACAAGACACTAGAAGCAAGACTCGAGAGATGTGAAAGCACCAACGTAACACACATAAATTCAACAACCAACAAAGACAGGGCAGAAACACAGGGCTTAAAACAGGTGAACTAAACAAGATGATAAAACACAGGTGCATGAAATAAACCATAATCAGTCCAGGGTAAAACATGAATGAAATAATAAACTAGGAAGGAGTGCCCCCCAGAGGCTCAAGCGGGCACTCCAGCCGCAGATCGTCACAGTAAGATCCTTAGAGAGGGTGCCATCAATGTAGAGCTCAGTTACAGAATTTCTTTTAGCATTCCTTTTTTTTCTAAAGCAAAAAAATAATTGGTGTTCTTTTCACCCTCTTCCAGCCACTTAGCCCTTGACCTAATAAATGCACCCTTTGCCATTTCTGTATTTGGTCTATCTGAATTTGGATGGCTTTTATTTCAATTCCTTCTTCGGGGTTAATATTTCCTTTTGACATTAAATGAGTTAATTTATTCATCAAGACATGTTCAGAATTATATTTTTCTTTCTTTATTTCCTTAGATCTTTTTATAGCCAATTGTCTAACTTTATACTTGAATACTCCACTTTTTCTTATGTTCATTAATAATGTCAAACTCGAAAGATCTCTTTTGCTAGAAGCTTAACAGAATTATTAAAAGAGTCGTCACTCAAAAGAGTATTGTTAAACTTCCAATAACCTCTCAAGCCCGATTGCTGGTCGAGGGAGCCTAGTTTCAAAATAATTACCTTACGGTCCGAAAGGGGTGCATAAACATGCTAACCTCATTAACAAATTGAAGAGCAGAAGAAGAAACTAAAAATAAATCAATCTCGACTTCAAAGTAAGAGATCTATTACTCCAGATGAAATCTAGGATGTCTGGGTTAAAAAAACGCCAAGCATCAGTTAAGGATAGATCTGAGCACAGAGAAGAGATTAAATCGGTTCCCTGGGAGGATCGAGCCGCTTAGGTGGGTATCTATCCTCTATTTCGTTGGGACATTCATTGAAATCCCCGAAAGGATTAAAAAGGCATTTGCGTATTTTCCTTTTAAATCCCTTAGCTTGCCAGTAATTGGAGTAAAAAGGTTTTTATTGTCACACAAGTGTGAATTAAAACCATATAACATTGCAAACTATGAAACTATATTGTCCTGCTTGACTATTATTATTATCCATCTTCCGTCACTAGGGCACAACTTCCAAAATATCCCCCTTGAAACCATGCAACAGGATTGAAACACTGCAGAATGGTTAGAACCAGTGACTAAAGTGAGCGACATTACCATTGAAGCTTTCCAGAACCCTGTATCAGAGTCACAGAGGCGTTTCCTGTAATAAATCAAGTCAGCTTCAGACCTTTTACAAAATAAATTAATGCTTTCCTCTTTGTTAAGTCCCGAATACTCTCTCACATTTTAAAGACAAGACGTTAAGACGTTTAAACAAAAAATCCATAAAAGAACAAATATATAGAAAAGAAATTACCTGAAGGTGCTATTGAACGCAAAAAGTATGCAAAGACCTTACAAGAAGGTGATGATAACCTGCCTTAAAACAGCAAGAACCTATACACCCGTCAAATTAGAATCAAGAACGTTAAAACGGCTGCACTTAGAATATGAAACTAACATGATCTCATTTAAGGTCTAACAAGGAGATCGTTTATATTAGTATGAAAAGAAAAGAAAAAGTTAAATCTGTTAAGGTAGTGCTTATGGCTACAACAAAAAGGAAGATTAATCCAAGTCTAAACAACAAGGTAGCCTGGCTACATACGTTACATTAAATTTTCAACACCAAATAGACGATTTGAAGTTATTCTCCAAAAATGCCACATGAACAGTGGGCTTAAGTGCACTTTAATACCTTTGGTAAGAGAAGATGCTCAGCCAGGCTATTCTGGACAGTTAAAGGAACACTCCCGACTTTTTTGGGACTTTAGCCTAATTCACCTTACCCCCAAAGTTAGATAAGTCCATACATACCTTTTTCATCTCCGTGCGTGCTATAAAGTCTGTTTGACGCACCCACCGCTAGCCTAGCTTAGCACAAAGACTGGATGTGAATGGTTGCAGCTTTCATACTAATCCAAATGAGTGACAAAATAAAGCAAACGTTTTCCTATCTTACATGTTGTGGTTTGTATAGTCACAGAGTGTGCAAATATCAAGGCATATGAGACAGACATCTTTTGACCGTATAAATACTATATTTTCTGAAGGCGAAGCACTGCTACTTGGGCAGAGTGATAACCATCACCTGAGACGCACCGTGACGAGGAGCAGAGAGTTCGCTCAGTGTTGAAATAAAGAGTCAGCAATTACTAACCGTAGATAGAAAAGCATAGTTTATCATGGTGTTTGCTTTATTGTATGAGCTGTGACAATAAACAGGGAGACCAGGTAATACAGTACCATGTTTCATTGATTTCCAACCAAAAACGCACCCAGATTTATAAAAATATCACATGAATAAATAATTATTATTACAGGAATCAATATATTTTAAATGCAATTTATTAGCTGAACCAAATGTATTCAACAGTAGCCTATATAATATACAGTATAATTGCATTACTATATGATAGAATAAGGGGAAAGTAATAGCACAAATTGTTTTTGCACAATGAACTCACAGCCTATCGTACCCTTTTGCACGCTCAGTTCGTTATTTCCATGGTTATTTCAAATTTAGGCCTATAGGCGCGCCGCGCGCAGGTGCAAGTTCAACGGCGTGAACGCGCTCGTTTTTTTTCCAAGCGCGTCGCACCGCATCAAGATAAACATATTCATACCCTAATCATATAATAGTGTCACTAACGTTACATTAGATCTGGCTAATGGCACTGTTACAGTAGGTCATCTAAAAACATAAACGGAACACTTTACCTCAGCCGCAGGTGATCCACTTGTCCTGTCTGTGCTATCGATGGGATGGCCGTATCCTTCAGCACATTATGGTCCGTGTGGCAAATTCCATTTTTTCAATATAGTCGTCCATTGAAATGTACCGAGCAAACATAATGTCCCTTGATAATCTATTTAGGTGTGTTTGGATAAATATCCAGAGTAAGTTAGCCATTTCTTCATCCAGTCAGCGTTTTTAGTTGGAATTCTGTGAAACATGGTATTATCTCCCCTGTTTACTGTCGCAGCTATTTACAATAGAGCGAAAACCCATGACTGTAAACTACGCTTTTACTATTTATAAAATTGCTGACTCTGTTACCCAAACACTGAGCGAACTCTCCGCTCCTCACCACGGCGTGTCTCAGGTGATGCGGTATTACTCCGTCAAAGTAGCAGTGCTTCGGCCTTCAGAGAATAGTTCCCAGGTTTTATACGGTTAAAAGATGTCTGTGTCTCATTTGACTTTGTTATTTGTAACAGTCTGTGACTATACAAATCACAACATGTAAATAGGAAAACGTTTGCGTTATTTTGCCACTCATTTGGATTAGTATGAAAGCTGCAACCATTCACATCCAGTCTTTGTGCTAAGCTAGGCTAGCGGTGGGTGCGTCAAACAGACTTATAGGCACGCACGGGAGATGAAAAAGGTATGTATGGACTTATCTAACTCTGGGGGTAAGGTGAATAGGCTAAAGTCCCTAAAAAGTCGGAGTTTTCCTTTAAAAACTTTTCCATTGAATGACAGCCGAAGCGCCACGGAATGAAGCCTTTTTCCCCTTCATGACGCGCCTTCTTGATCAAAGGCCAGAGCTTCTCCCGAGCCACTCTGTCCTCCGGGAGAAAGAGCTTCGGTAATCCTGAGACATTCTCTTGCAAGTACTGAGAGTTTTTAGCTTCTTTCCACACGGCATCACGAAGACGACGCAAGGCAAACAAAACTATAAGTGATCTCGCAGCGCCGTCATCTCTTCAGTTTCCCCACGCGATGGACGATGTCAATGCCTTGTTTGAAGTCATCACGAAGCTTTGGAGCCATTTTCCCAAGGATGTCGATTATCTCATAGATATGGATTATCTTGCCTTGATGTCTTCATCTCTTGATTTCCTTTACGCCGTGAATCTTAAAGGAACACTCCGACTTTTTGGGACTTTAGCCTATTCACCTTACCCCCCAGAGTTAGATAAGTCCATACCTTTTTCATCTCCGTGCGTGCTATAAGTCTGTTTGACGCATCCACCGCTAGCCTAACTTAGCACGACTGGATGTGAATGGTTGCAGCTTTCATACTAATCCAAATGAGTGGCAAAATAACGCAAACGTTTTCCTATTTACATGTTGTGATTTGTCACATAATGTACAAATAACAAAGTCAAATGAGACACAGACATCTTTTAACCGTATAAAACCTGGGAACTATTCTCTGAAGGCGAAGCACTGCTACTTTGGCGGAGTGATAACCGCATCACCGGAGACACGCCGTGGTGAGGAGCGGAGAGTTCGCTCAGTGTTTGGGTAACAGAGTCAGCAATTTATAAATAGTAAAAGCGTAGTTTACAGTCATGGGTTTTCGCTCTATTGTAAATAGCTGCGACTGTAAACAGGGGAGGTAATACCATGTTTCACAGAATTCCAACTAAAAACGCTGACTGGATGAAGAAATGGCTAACTTACTCTGGATATTTATCCAAACACACCTAAATAGATTATCAAGGGACAGCTCGGTACATTTCAATGGACGACTATTTTGAAAAAATGGAATTTGCCACACGGACCATAATGTGCTGAAGGATACGGCCATCCCATCGATAGCACAGACAGGAAAAGTGGATCACCTGCGGCTGTAAGTGTTCCGTTATGTTTTTAGATGACCTACTGTAACAGTGCCATTAGCCAGATCTAATGTAACGTTAGTGACACTATTATATGATTAGGGTATGAATATGTTTTTATCTTGATGCCGTGCGGGCGCGCTTGGAAAAAAAAACGAGCGCGTTCACCGCGCTGAACTTGCACCCTGCGCGCGGCGCGCCTAGTTAGCCTATTTGAAATAACCATGGAAATAACGAACTTGAGCGTGCAAAAGGGTACGATAGGCTGTGAGTTCATTGTGCAAAAACAATTTGTGCTATTACTTTCCCCTTATTCTATCCTATAGTAATGCAATTATACTGTATATTATATAGGCTACTGTTGAATACATTTGGTTCAGCTAATAAATTGCATTTAAAATATACTGGTTCCTGTAATAATAATTATTTATTCATGTGATATTTATAAATCTGGGTGCGTTTTTGGTTGGAAATCAATGAAAATGGTACTGTATTACCTGGTCTCCCCTGTTTATTGTCACAGCTCATACAATAAAGCAAACACCCATGATAAACTATGCTTTTCTATCTAACGTTAGTAATTGCTGACTCTTTACTCCAACACAGAGCGAACTCTCTGCTCCTCGTCACGGTGCGTCTCAGGTGATGGTTATCACTCTGCCCAAGTAGCAGTGCTTCGCCTTCAGAAAATATAGTATTTATACGGTCAAAAGATGTCTGTGTCTCATATGGCCTTGATATTTGCACACTCTGTGACTATACAAACCACAACATGTAAATAGGAAAACGTTTGCGTTATTTTGTCACTCATTTGGATTAGTATGAAAGCTGCAACCATTCACATCCAGTCTTTGTGCTAATCTAGGCTAGCGGTGGGTGCGTCAAACAGACTTATAGCACGCACGGAGATGAAAAAGGTATGTATGGACTTATCCAACTCTGGGGGGTAAGGTGAATAGGCTAAAGTCCCAAAAAGTCGGAGTGTTCCTTTAAGAGTGAGCGCTCGTGAGCGGGCACGTGATTTACACACATAAAGATACGTACTACTTTTTTTTCTTCGTCATTTTCTTTGCTTTATTGGCGGTAGTCCAGTGTTCCCCTTTGTGTTTGGCGGTTTCGCCGGGTTCCGCAAGGAAGTTAGAGAAAATAGAGGAGTCAAAGGTTATATGACGCCATAGACGGGCGACGAAACGGAAATAAAGAAACGTCCCGTGTCTTCGAATTAAACTATAAATTTCTCCGTATTTGAAATTTGGTGGAAACTGTCGGGATAATGTAAGTACATATCTAACAGAAATATATAACATAGATAGTTATTTTTGCTATTTTTAATGCAGAAAAAATACGTATTGTGGCTTTAAACGTACAGAATGCGGTTTTTGGCCACCAGGGGTCACTCGTTTAAAATAATAACAAAAGACGTACTTTGATGACGTCGGGAAAGAGCGTGGGCTCACGGGAGTTGTTGTCGCTGTCAATGACAACCAGCTCAGCTCATGACATGACATCATCGTTTCACAAAATATACGGATATACGGCATCTCTCTGTAGATTTAGCTTGTCGAGAAGCTTTAAATGCAACCCCAATGTTTACCTGTGTCATGCTTCTCCTGTCCCAAACCCTTCTCGCGTCATATTTTTCAGGTACGTTTGAGCTTTAGCTAATGAGCTGGCTGTAGCAGCAGAACGTGCAGGCAAAGCGTAATCGTGGTCCATAACTATTATACAGACGAATATAAATATTAATATTACGCTACTTCAATGAATGACCTATTTTAGAATATTTTTCATATATAGAGCGCACCGGATTATAAAGCACAGATACTGCAGTCAAACGTTTGACTGGGTTTGCGTTATTCATCCACTATGTGCTAAAGGCTTAAGGGAATGTAGTGAGTGCGTGGCGCCGGAGGTGAGGCGTTTATTTAGTAAGCATGAGAGAGCTGAAGCGGGCACGTACATTCGCAGCCTGACTCATAAGAGTATTCAATGTGTATACTCGCTAACAGCAACAGTTGGCTGATTTGAATGAGACGACCCGGTTACTGTGAACGGGGAGCGCTTTGTGCGTGAGCAGCACCGGGGACAGTGTGTCTGTTAAGAGTGAGCGCTCGTGAGCGGGCACGTGATTTACACACATAAAAATACGTACTACTTTTTTTTCTTCGTCATTTTCTTTGCTTTATTGGCGGTAGTCCAGTGTTCCCCTTTGTGTTTGGCGGTTTCGCCGGGTTCCACAAGGAAGTTAGAGAAAATAGAGGAGTCAAAGGTTATATGACGCCATAGACGGGCGACGAAACGGAAATAAAGAAACGTCCCGTGTCTTCGAATTAAACTATAAATTTCTCCGTATTTGAAATTTGGTGGAAACTGTCGGGATAATGTAAGTACATATCTAACAGAAATATATAACATAGATACAGTTATTTTTGCTATTTTTAATGCAGAAAAAATACATATTGTGGCTTTAAGAAACATCTTAAAACAATAATTGATGAAGACAGTCCGGTTTTTTGAAAGGTCGTTATATTGGAAATAATATTAGACTAATTTTAGATTTAATTGATTATAGACACCTCATCCCAGATGATTCTTTTATATTATTTATTGATTTCTATAAAGCGTTTGATACTGTTGAACACTCATTTATGTTTAAAGTTATTGATTTTTTTGGTTTTGGTCATTTTTTTCAAAATGCAATCCGTACGCTTTATAAAGGTTCGAATAGTTCAGTCCAGCTATCTCACGGTACCTGTCAGAGATTTGATATGGGCCGTGGGATAAGACAGGGATGTCCTATATCACCTTTTCTCTTCACATTGGTTACTCAGGTCATGGCTGCTCATATAAAAAAAGCAAGTTTTCAAGGAATATCAGTGTTTGGAAAAGAGATTAAACTTAGCCAATTGGCGGATGATAGCACAATTTTTCTCAAAAACAGTGATGAATTAGATGAAGTTATTAATTGTATAGAAACATTTTCTGGAATCTCTGGTTTAAAGATGAATAAGAATAAATCTACTTTATTCTCTCTTAAAGATTGTGCACTTAAAGAAATTTGTGGGATACCAATAAGAGATAATACCACATTGGGATAATGGTATGTAAAGATTTGAATCAAAGAAGCCGGCTAAATTTTGAACCTATTATTGAGAAAATTAAAAACAGATTCAATTTGTGGCTTATGCGAGATCTTTCCCTAAACGGACGTATTCTACTTTCGAAAGCAGAAGGGATCTCAAGGTCTTTCTATATATCTATGTCAGCAGGTGTTCCAAATAATGTTCTCAAGGAATTAGATAAGAACCTTTATGATTTTATTTGGAGGAAGAAAATACACTATTTACGGAAAGAAATTCTAAATAATAATAGAGACTTTGGTGGTCTTGAAGTTTTAAATTATACAGATTTAAATAATGTGTTTAAAATAAAATGGATAATTGAATTTATTAAAAATAAAGATAGTATATGGAATGTTTTCCCAAATTACATATTTAACTCTTTAGGTGGCATTAATTTTCTATTAAAGTGTAATTTCTCAGTAGATAAAATCCCTGTTAAATTGGCAAACTTTCATAAGCAGGCACTGCTGGCTTGGCAATTAATATACAAACACAATTTTTCACCGCGTCGATACTTCATATGGAACAACAAAGATATCTTGTACAAAAAAAGTCAATCTTTAATCAGACATGGTACGACAATGGAATTCTTAATGTTAATCAGTTGCTTAATGAACAAGGTTTACTTTTAACATATCCTGAATTTCTCAATAAATTCATGATTCCTGTGAGGCCAAAAGAATATGCTATTGTTTTAGATGCAATCCCTGGCAGAGTAATTTCACTTTTACGAAATCCTGGATTATGCCCTATAGATCGTCAAATCAGTTCTTGTTTTGACACAATATTTATTGGGGATATTAATATATTAATAGATAAATGCAGTAACAAATATATTAGAAATACTTTAAAAACAAACTTTTTGCCTTGCTCAACAGGTTTTTGGTCATCTAAATTTGAAATGTGTTTTTGCGGAACAATTTGTTTTAGATACTAATGACATTTCTGAAAGGATTATCTTACTGATACTTTAATATGCTTATCTTAAGACTTGAAAAAATATGCCAAATTAAAAATTTTATCATTTTTAAACATTTTTAATAATTTTAAATACAATTGTCTTAAATAACTTTAAGTGAATTCCGTTTGACCATATGACATTTGACCACATTAGTCTAAAAATTACCTATTTTTAAAATTTAACACAATTAAGAACAGTGAGGAGGACAGATGATGTGAGATTAAAACATGTACATGTATATATTTTTAAACCTATTTTATATTAATATATAATATTTATGGCTCCTGGAAGTGCAAATCAGTGCTGCACGTCACTGACCCAGAGGCTCTGCACTGACCCAACTATGGTTACTGCTGATTGGCCAACACAGTTACTAGGAGGAAACTTGACCAATGGGAAACCGCTTGTCACGCTATGAAAACAGTGCAGTCATGTCTCCAGTTCCACTCGTGTACGTTCTGAAACACAACAGAATAATATATATTATTAACAAATTGATGCAGACATGGGATGCTTTTTATATTTTTAAAGCAGCCCAACTTTTGTCCACCCGTCCAATGCATTTTTTCTCCGGTCCAACCCAATCTGGCAACACTGGGAGGAGCATCCTAAATGTCCTTCTTCAGCCAACCAACTAGAGACGACTTTGATTGATCATCGACTAGCGCTGAGAAAAGGAACAGGAACTACATGGCTAAGCTTCTTAAGGCTAACGGTAAAGTCCACTAATTTTCCATCGCTTTTTGTTTTGCTCCTTGATTCAAACATTCGTACTATTTCTTTGGAAAGGAACAATATATATATATATATATTTTTAGCACTTATTTACTGGTGCATGGTAGTACCAGAGAATGTCTAATTGAAGAGAATTGGCACTGGCTGGTTACTTCCGGCTTCTGGACTGGCTGCAGTAACACGTCTCTGTCCATGCGGGGGCGCTCGCGGTCGAGTGCAGAATGAATGGGAGTCAATGGGGTTTCACCACCATAAATCCACTTTTCTCAGGATATAATTTTTTGTCAAGTAATTTGAAATTTGTATTCAAAAGGGAGGGCTAAGATAATACACTCAGCTGAAAATTGCATTTTTAAGTTCACTTAGCTGTTCTAAAAATCCGTTCAAAAATGTGATGACGTCACACAATAGCAGAATGCTAGCGTGTTCCGGCCAACAACAGCCTAACCTGTAGGAGATCAAAAGGACATAAGTACTCGTTCATTCGACTTTTGGCCTATAATCTATATTGAACTGGCGGAATCAACAATAAAATCTATGTTAATTTAACGACAAGCAGGTGAAATAGACACTTTTAGCCGTTTAGCCCCGTAGACTCCCATTCATTCTGCTCTCGCCCGCGATCACCTCCAGTGGAATTCTAATGGAACTGCAACCAGGATGATACACAACGGGGCTAATAGGAAGTGCCCATAGACATATATGTCTAGTGCCAAGGCTCTCCGTTAAACGGGCTCTGGTAGTACACACCCTAGTAAAACCGAATTGTTTTTTTTTTAGTATAATTTATTTATTTATTTATTTATTTTTATTAACAACCACATGAAATACAAAGAACAGAACAAACACCAGAGGGGAAAAAGAAAGAAAAAAAAACAAATTGACAATAGTACAAATAATGCAAAAGAGGATAATCACATACATAAAGGAGATACAAACAATGGCACTTTAAAACAATAAAATGTTACACAGTTTTAGAAGGGGATTTTGAAAAAAGCACAACAAGACAATGTTTGTAAAACCGAATTGTTGTTGTATAAAAAATCCCTAGAAAATACGTTTAGAGGAGTTACCCAATCAAATACCTCCTTACGACGTCAAGCTTGAATCACTTCACTCATTGGCCAGGGAGCTGTGTGGGCAGCGGACAGCAGTGTTTGAATTCGTGCGTGAAAGAAAACGTCTAAACTACGATATTAAGTACTGGTAAATATGATGTTATTTTTTGTGTATTTTGATTGCCTGGACTTTGTTGAATTTGCCCACAAAGGAGAGAATTTGTCTGATGTCGAGCAGTCGCTGTTCATTTATTCATTTTAATAGTTAGAGTAGTGTTTTAGTGTTGCATGTGTCGTGAATTGAAGAATACGTTTTCTGAAGGTTAATGTGAGAATTAATGTGTCTTTCGAGAATACTATGATCTGCATCATTGGACACGCTTTATCAATATATGCATTTGTTGTGTTGCAGTCTAGTGCTGTTGATCCGATATTGTGGCCATGCGGCACAATGCATCTGCACACAAGCGAAAGCCATCGACCCCCAGACGCAGATCTCCCCCTGCACCACCGGTAACAACTAGCAGTAGAACCCGCCGCACCAGCGGACCCTCCGGTGAGCTCTTACATTGGCTTCCCTCTTGTCAATGTGCATAATGCACGCACAATGAACTTTTTTCATGATTTTTTTTGAGCAGGTGTTGGCGTAGTGGTTAAAGACAACAGCAGTATATCAGCAGTGGTTAATAATAATTCAAGAGATTAGTAATTTTATAGTTAAGTTAAAATATCTCTTATAATATTCCTCAATCGCAAGCAAATTTGATCAAAAATGTCACTGGTGGGTTTAAACAAGTTAACCAAGACATGGTTTCACAGACAGAGCTTAGATTAATTTGGTTAAATTAACAATAAACATGCCTTTGAAAAATAGATATAAATGTGCATCTTGAGACAAAACAATGACAGTGACACATTTTAAGATGGTACCTGATTTAAAGGCATAATATGTAAGATTTCTGGATTAAAATACACACCTCAAAACCACTAGAACACTGTTATATTTTGTTGACTTGTGTACTTGCACTATCCAAGTATGTTTAAATCCAAAGAAATAAGCAATTTTAACAAGGATCGCTAAATCAGCATTGTGTGACAACACATCCTTGTTTTCGCATGGGCCGGTTACAGGCCCCGTTCACACTACTGCGTTTTCATTTAAAGAGCATATTGCAGGTAAAAAAATGTTGAAATTTATAGATAACCTTGTATGAAAATACCATATGAAAAGTTAATGCAGGATTTAAAATGATTTAAAACAACATAAGGGCACTAATTTAGAAGATAAAGTGAGCGTTTCTTGGACTGCTAGTAAAAACGGCTTTTTTTTTTCAACATCGCGTCATTTGACGTCATATCAGGGAGCCGCAGCCTCGGCTCAGTGCAGAGTAGGCTGGTGTTCAGTGAGAGCGCTCGTCAGTCAGTGTGCTTTCGTTAGTTTTTGGATTTTAATTTATCATCGTCATGGTAAATTATTGTGTTTGTGGAGATTGCAAAAACTCCAGCCTGTCATGACTTCAAGATCGAGTCCACAAGTTTCCATTACAATAAAAGTGACGGTGCTATATAGCCTTCTTTCGTTCCTGGTGCGGTTTGAGCAGGTGAAGAGACGGGATTTCTCTTCTGCATCGGCTCGGAAAACGCGGTCGTGTAGCGTTCACTTCAGATCAAATGACTATAGCATCCCGGCGATATGATGGAGTTCAACATCATGGTATGCCGAAGCAAGAATATACATAGTTCCCACAGGCAAAAAAATTGTCACGTGACCTCCCCGGAGACGCCATCTTTGAGGGCAAAACCGCTGTGTTTACCATAGGCGTTTACAACGTTTTATCAGAGAATGTCGTTTTACAAACAAATATTTATGTCTGTTTATATTGTTATGCAAATCATGAAAAGACAAAGTGTAATAGATTATAAAGAGACTATTAAAACAAGACATAGAGAGGTACAATGCGAAAATTTCATTCATAAATGGTGTGTATCCTTATGCAACAAAAGAAGCACTGAGCACCGATTATGCAACTTTGCCTCAGATACAGTATTTTCATGTGTACAATTATCTGGTATTGGTGAGGAGTTTTTACACATGTGAGCAATTCCAAGCCTGGAAATCACTGGAGGTGTACGATCATATTGACGTGGGGTTGGTTTGGTGACGTTTGCTCAAGTGCAATCAATGGAAAAGTAACTTAAGTCATCATAGCGAAGTAGCATGATGCTAATCTGTCTATTAAAAAGCCATAGCCTGCACAACTTAATTCCTATGTTCCCCAGTCACCGGTGATTACTCTAATATGCATGTACTTGCGGGCGTCATGGTTCGGTGCATGAATATTAAAATAAATAACTCGCGTGTAATTTAATTAATGTAATAAATGAGGAACTACATTATACGCGGGATCTTTAGGGACATAATCTGAGATTGCAATGCTGGAATGTGAGATCAAACAGTGGAAACAATGTTGTTTTGTATGTTTTTAATACCTCGTCATTTTGTTCATACAGGACATTACTCAAACTGCAATGTGTTAACTTATATTTATTTACACTCGCAATAAAACACAACATTGTGCTTTTGTCAAACAAATTCTTGCGTGTTTTGAGTGAGTTTCTTTCCTGTTTATGCTCGCCAGCCATAATCTCCGTCGTTGTTCGGACAAAAGCTTAGTCTTCTCACATCCATATGGAGTCTAATGACGGGTATAGTGTAAAATCCCGATTTAACTGAACCTCCGGCACGATTTTATCATCCATTGACTCAGCAGGAGATGACCATTTTCACTTTATAGCGCGAAACTCACTTCACTTCGTTCAACTCGTATTGCTTCTTCTTATGTTTTGCCCTAAGCAATGGCGCCGGGTCGGCAAATGCCCGTATGTTGTGACGTCATGTGGGAACTATGTATTGATCGTCGTATACTACCAATGGCATCAATTAGTGGTATATCCACAAGTTTCCGAGGGGCGCTCCTGTAAAAAATAAAGTGGGTGAAACTTCCGGTGACGCGGCGGAAGTAGCATTCCAATGGTATTTTGTGTGTTAGTTAGCAAAGAGGCTAGCTGTTTTTCGGAGAATTCTTTTACTATTTAAAGACGCAAATCTTTATGAGAGATGCCGTTACGGAGCTCAGGGACAACATGTGCTGTTCGCGGTTGTATGTATAACCGGATTAAACTAGTTCAGTGGCTTAAACGTGATTGTTTTGAACACAAGCTGAACACGAAGTGATCCTGCCAGAGCACGTCTCTGATCCTGCGAACGACTGTAGTTTCCATCACCTCCCAAAAGACGTCGAATCTTCCTGTGTACATTTGTTTAAATTCTTAATATTCTATAAACTCTCTCAGCATGTGATTGGCTGTTCGCTACTGATGTTACATGTATTCCATGTAACATCTGTAGTGTAATGTAATGTATTCCAGTAGCACATTCATTTATAATTTTGAATAAACTCCAAAGCACAATGACTAAGTGTGTATTTTTTTATTTTAATTGTTTGTCAGCTCACACAACTGTCTGTCACCATGCCTTGATGAGTATTGATTATTAATAATGTTATTATAATACACTGCGGAGGGTAAAGGTACTTTTATTTCACCCTTTTTAATTTCGTTGAGGTTGTGTTCCCACATCGTTAGCTAGTTTGGATCGCTATAACTTGAATGACTGTCAACTGTTGAATGAACGAGTATCAAGCATGTCAAGTCGCGCTTTGTTTACTTCCAACCGGAAGTCGCGCCCACTTTTGACGCAAGGCCTCATGGGGCGTAGGAAACTTGTGGATAGGTAACTTAGTCATGTCATGCCCTAAATAGAACTTATAATTGAAAAACAAAATTGGTTGTTTAAATACTCAAATCTTTAATGTTCTGTTTATGTTATAACCTAGGTGAAAAATATGTATTAAAAATTTACCTGAGTATAGCCTATGCTTTTAGTATAGAAATATACTCAAGTAAAGTTTTTATACATTTAATAGTATATAAATCTACCCTAAACATACTAATGTCTGCTGGCCTGTTATAGGATCATAATAATCTGTACAATATTGTGAGCACAGTGTATATCGTTAGCGAACGTGTATAGCCTACTATAAGCACGTCTCTCACCTAAAAGGCACCTGTCCTGTTCTCCACTGGTTCTCCTCACATCACAGCTCAATTTTTCTCTGACCATTCTGTCTGACATTATCCTGGCCTGTCCCTGATCTCTTTAGCATAGCAGGCTCATAACTTTATGGCTTGATCCGTCATACGAGTATTTCCTCAGGCGTCCGAAATGTCATGCGATCCATTGTTTTCCTGTTGTGTGAATCGACGGCTCTCCCGCTCATTGCGTCACGCCAGCCACGGCCATTTTCAGACGCGGAAGTAAAATTCTCTCACAAAAACGACTGCAGAAGCTTCTGTAGCGTGTTTATACGTATATCTTAAAGAAAATCTAGTTCCTACATTGTTTTTCTATGCATTGACTCGTTGGGTCCTCTAACCTGCAATATGCCCTTTAAAAACGGAGACCTTTTGCTACGTTTGCACCTCCCGTCCACACTAAAACGGGAAAAACGAAGACCTAAAACTGAGAAGTTTACAAACGCTGCAGCTGCGTTTTGCATCTCCGGAGGGCGTTTTAGTGTGGACGAGACAAAACCATACAAAACTGAGAACTTCAGAAACGCTGACGCAGAGGCTGACGCTTGGCTCTATAATTGGGTGTTATCAGTCATGAGGTATCCTTCCCTGATTCGCCATTCACTGTTTACACCGGCACGCGCATGCCCAGTGTTGGTGAATGGTCACGTGATCCACGTTTTCAGTCGTTTTAATGTGGACGGAGATCATTTCTAATACGCAGATAAAACGCTGGTGTGGACGGAGAGCGTATTCGTTTTAATTCTCCGTTTTTAAACGAAAACGCAGTAGTGTGGACGGGGCCACAGTCTCTTTTTTTGTAGCCACTTTTCTGTGAGTCTCTTGCATTTTAGGTAAATCTCCAGTCACTGGTGATTGTCGTTTGAACCCTTTGGGATTCCCCATCAAATTGACAAGTTTAATTATACCAAGTGCTCTGAGAAAAGGCTATAAATCTCCACCTCCAGCATCCTCACACGCAATATAGCTTATACTAGCCGAGACCTCTTTTTTTATGTGTAACGATGACGCAAAGACATGCTTGAATTTCCCACGGAAATCCACCAGTACCACTGAATTTGAAGTATTATTACAAGCTTACAGTTTTGAATCGAGCACTGGCTGGTTATGTATTTGCTCAAATTTATTTTGGATAATTTTTAACCCAAAAAAGCTACGGACTATATTAAATATATCATATTTAATATGATATTCTAATATTGATCTAGCCTACTGTAGTGTGCAACAAGTGTCTTATAGCAGCCGCCAAACGAAAGCACAGAGTAACTTTATAACATAATTTTCAACTGACAAATGTAAATGATAACAGTGCTGTGTTACCCCACATACACTTGACCTGAATAAGCAGAAGTGGTGTCTGTATGGAAGAAAATGAATGACAAATGATGTCTTTGAAACAAAAAAGGCTTGTTGAATTGTACTCCTTGAAAAAATATGCATTCCATTAACCGTGGTTGCATTTTAATGCATTGTATATTTATGGGCTGAAATTCAACATGGTTGTATATTTAAGCTGTGAATGTTTCAATTAAAAATATTTCACACACATCTTCATTATTAAAAATTCAATAATCTATATTCACTTTTTAGACATTACTTACAAAATATTTATTCTGTTTCAAAATACAATCTCTTATACTCGACAGGCAATTTTCGGTCTTTTATTTCACTTTACAAATTTGCTTCCACAAATTCAGTGGTTCAAATTCAATAGAAAATATAACATAGCACATCTGGGAACTGCAGGAATAGCAGTAGATCAGGGGTTTTCAAATTGGGTGAATGTGAGCCTCCCCTTAGAGTAGGTATAAAGGACAGCCGAGCCCCCCCTTCCCCAAAACACCGTCTGCAAGCCCCAACCCACACCTCTGCAGTAAATTCCATCTTTTGTGTGTTCCAGGCAATGATGAGTTTCAATAACAACTGATTGTCTGATCAATAACAAATATTTTTTAATATTGTATTTGAAGACATTTTATTTTCAATTTTTTTTTAAAGTGCATTCATAAATGATTCTTTGCAACAGCAAATAATTTCCAACTTCATTCAGCTACTTTTAAAATCACTTAACATCAGTAGCATATATGTCTAACCACAATTCAACAAAACATGCTTAACTCTTTCCCCGCCAGCGTTTAAAAAAAAAGTTGCCAGCCACCGCCAGGGTTTTTGAAGATTTTCGCTAAATTTGAATGCCCCCGCTGAATATTTTCTTCCATGAATATATGAAGATGATATATATAAAAATAAAGATCTGAGCCTCTGCTTTTAGGCAAAAAAAACGTTTTTATTTTATCTTCATCTGTTCTTTTTTTATTGCCTCTTGAACAGAGGTAGGTTTTGTCAAAAACACAACATTTTGGACAAAAAACTGAGAAAAATGTATTTTTATCAAACAAGTGCATTTAAAAGCAGAATACATTCAGATGTTGTTTCCTTCATATATAAAACTTTCCAAAATAAATTAAAAACATAAAATAAATGTAAAATATATCAAATTTCCCAGGATGTAAGGGAAATGTAACTTTTGCAATAAAACTTCTGCCTCTGCCTCTCTGTGTTCTACCTGTGAATAATGAATAATTGGAATTACAATAAACAGGCCTAGACACACACACACACACACACACACACACACACACAAATACATATTACAATGTGGTAAATGTGCACAAAGAGAGAAATAATTTGACAATTACACCTTCATATTTAGACAGCCACACATAAATGCCTGCACACACACATACATATTATAGTGTCATAATATTAAACGATCTATCTGCGGCACGTCCATGGCTAGCATGAACATGTGCATCTCTCTCACTGACTACTTCGTCCCGATCAGATTCAGAATTATCAAATAAAGAGTGATCGGACTCCGAGTCCATTAACCTCCAGTACTTCAGCCATATACCTCTGCATTGTCTGTCTGATACATTCTCACTACTCCACTGTTTGAGACGATTGCAATCTGTTTCTCTAAACAAAGAGTTGCGCAATCATTCAGGACATGCGCGCGGGTCTTCCTTACCGTATACCACCTAAAACACGGATACCCGGAAAATTCCGTGTTTGGCGCAGATGCGTTTTTTCATTAAACACGGAAAATTCCGTGTTTGGCGGGGAAAGAGTTAAAGAGATGCACATCAAAATGAAAATTCTGTCATCATATACTCACCCTCAAGTTGTTTCAAACATGAATGTCTTTCTTCTGCTGAACACAAAGGAATATATTTTGAAGAATGTCAGTAACCAAACAGTAAACTGGTCCCATTGACTTACTAAAAAATACTATGGAAGTCAATGGTTCCAGTTAACTGTTTGGTTACTGACATTCTTCAAAATATATTCCTTTGTGTTCAGCAGAAGAAAGAAATTCATACAGGTTTGAAACAACTTGAGTGTGAGTAGGCCTTGGCCATATGATGACAGAATTTTCATTTTGAAGTGAACTATCCCTTTAAAGGGTTAGTTCACCCAAAAATGAAAATTAAGTCATTAATTACTCACCCCCATGCTGTTCCAACCCCGTAAGACCTTCGTTCATCTTCGGAACACAAATGAAGATATTTTTGATTGAATCTGAGAGCTGGATCAGTCCTACATAGAATGCCTAAGGGACTGGCTCTTGACGGCCCATAAAGTCATTAAAGAAAAGGTTTAAATATTCCATGTGCCTACTGCGGCTCAATTATAAGTTTATCAAGCGACGAGACTACTTTTTGTGCGAAAAAAACATAAATAACGACTTTATTCGACTATTCCATTACTTCATTATGGGCGCATGCGCGATAACTGAGACGAGGACGTTCTCCTTCGACTACTTCTTGTTACCGGCTGCTCACCGCTTAGGAGTATTACCGCCACCTACCGTATAAAATGATGATCCATATATAAGGCGCTCTGGATTATAAGGAACACTGTCGTTTTTTGAGAAGATTAAAGGCTTTTAAGTGCACCTTATAGTGCGGAAAATACGCTAATTGAAAAGCGTAGAGCGCGCATCTTCCTCTGCTTGTAAACAGAAAGTTTTGCGCTTCCAGCTATATCAGCACATCATCTTATACGGTAGGTGGCGGTAATACTCCTAAGCGGTGAGCAGCCGGTAACAAGAAGTAGTCGAAGGAGAACGTCCTCGTCTCAGTTCTCGCACATGCGCCCATAAGGAAGTAATGGAATAGTCGAAAAAAGTCGTTATTTATGTTTTTTTTGCACAAAAAGTAGTCTCGTCGCTTGTAGTGTTGTCACGGTACCAAAATTTCAGTATTCGGTACCGATACCAGTTAAAATTCACGGTTCTCGGTACCAATTTCGGTACCAAAGCTTAGTTTAAATTTACATATATTTAAGTGTTTATCATGGTTACAAGTATGGAAACTGTACATTTGTATTATAAACACTTTAGAAAAAGATTAGATAAAATGACCTAAAATAAACAATAGTATACACTAACACATTTTTAAAGTTGTTTGTAAAGTTTTAATCCATTATTTATTTAATGCACAATGAATTAAGTGAACAAACATGAACAATCAGGTGTTTGTAATAAATAACATTTTCAAACATTAATGTTGTAAAAATATATTGTTCACTCAATGTGTTGATAACTAAGTAATGTTTATGAATGGTATCTTTGTAGCATTACCATAAAACATGTTTTATTTGACTTGACTGTCCTTTTATTAATCTAAAACTGCATTCATATTTAATTTTAAAAAGGCTTTTTAAACCTGCTGAGTTATAAAGGCAAGAATACGCCTAGAACTGGCATTGACATTAAATGATAATAGGCTACTAATATCATAGTACTCTGGTGTCGGGTAGATACTACTGTGCTCACGTACTCGTAAAACTATCCCGAAAGCACTTTAGAGGCCGTTCACATGTCGCGCGTATTTTTTAATTATATTTTTGCGCGTGCTTATTCTTTCCAAAGCGCTTGCTCTCACGCGGCGTCTGTCGTTGCTATGCAACGCCAACGAGTTTTTATTAGGAGCGCGCTTGAATCACGCCTATATTTGAAATTGCGAATTTGCATGTAATCGGCCTCTTATGGCAACGTGACATTAGCCTAATCCAAAATATTTCCATATGTGGCTCTTTCCTCCTTTCGTTTCAACAAGTGGATTCAGAGAGAGAGAGCCATATCAGCGTTATGAAGAGGACGCAACTGTGCAGGTTTCCGACATCGCGTCTAGAACAGAACTGGATTAACCTGGTACTCGGTACCTAGAAAAGCTGGTACCGTAACATTTTTTTTTTTTTTTTAGTACCGACTTGGTACCGAAGTACCGAGTTTTTTGACAACACTAGTCGCTTGATAAACTTACAATTGAGCCGCTGTAGGCACATGGAATATTTAAACCTCTTCTTTAATGACTTTATGGGCCGTCAAGAGCCAGTCCCTTAGGCATTCTATGTACGACTGATCCAGCTCTCAGATTCAATCAAAAATATCTTCATTTGTGTTCCAAAGATGAACAAATGTCTTACGGGGTTGGAACAGCATGGGGGTGAGTAATTAATGACTTAATTTTCATTTTTAGATGAACTAACCCTTTAACGTGTAATCGGTGCCAAAGCTACCGACGACGACACCTGACGGGAAAAAAGCGTCTCGAACAAAATCAGAACAATGGACAGCTCTACCTGATCAATGAACGACAACGTTGTTCGTTCACGGAACACGTAACATTTAAAGGCCATTGCACACTGAGTACGAAATTTGCATCCGAAATTTTCGCACGTTAAAAAAAAATTCAACCTCACGTTATGTCAGTCACGCTTGCACACCGCCTCCGAAACTTTCGTCCGTCACATAAAATTAATCGGATCGGGTTCGATTTTCTGCGTTTTTCGCATCCAGAGCCAGCATTTTGAGAGGTCTTTTGACAATTCAGGGCCGGAGGGAGCTCGTCCTCAAATCATTGCACATATGCGCCGTGCTTTCAGTTTCGGTTTTCAATTCGATCAAGTGTTTATGTTCTCTTCTCTATATTGGATTATGAAATTTAATAAACCTCCCCTTTCAGTCAGATTGAAATTTAGGATCGAATAAGGTGTGATTGAGCAGCCTATTCGATAACTAATGTATTATTTGGGCACAATATATACACAATACACAATAACAGCCTAGCTGTTCTGTCTACCCAGCGCTTCCACCGGGCCGCGCGCGGGTGTGTGTGTGTGTGTGTGTGTGTGTGTGTGTGTGTGTGTGTGTGTGTCCATACCTGGTCCATACCAGACACACTGCCAGTCTCCGGTCAGAATCGATTGGAAATTGGTGGTCTTGTTTTTAATATGTGGCTCCAGAATCGCTAGCAAAGAATCAAACTGTCCCACTGACATTCTGAGGTAAATTTTGAATCGCTCAGGATAAATTCGCAACTCCTTGATAAGGTGGAACGCAATTTCGGCGCAATTTCAGGATTGGATGGACGTAATATTTTCTCTTTCTTATCTTTTCAATAAGAGAGAGGGCAAAAATCATCCTCACTGCTTGACGAATCCATTTGGTATTTTTGCGTTTTTTCCCGCAAAGGTTTAATAAATACGCAACGGACTCGGTGTGCAAGGTTTCTGTGCGTGACGAATTTTTAGGCTGACGAACACGAAAATACGCATACGAAAATTTCGTACTCAGTGTGCAATGGCCTTAACAGTCAACTGCATTGAAGGCATGTGTAAGGGATGGCCCCAGTGGTCTTAGAGGATAATTTTAAATAAGCTGGAAAAAGGTTCAGTGGATCCCAAAAAGGTGATTTATTAAGACAAAAATGGAAAAAAAATGTACATGGTCACATACTGGAAGACAAACAAACTGAACAAAACAAAACTGCAACAATGTGCAAAAATGGCTATACCAAATAATTTGGCCCAATTTGCAACAGGGTCTTTCCTTTGGCCTTAACAAACCAAGACTGACTTGACAAGCTCTATAGCTCCATATTTATATGGGCTAACCCCTCCCTTGGCCTGTACCAAATGAACAAGCAGGGATCAAACACACAAAATATTACACACACAAATAAAAATAATAAAACATTAAACATTCACAAATAACACTGTGTAGACCCATGGGTACTTAACCACACACACAAGAAAACATAACAACAAAAAAAAGTAAATGAAAAAGAAAAATATATTTAGCTGCTAGTCCCCTCCCCCAGACAAAACTACAAATGGATCAGTCCAATTAGGGCCATGCTAATGCTACAAAAACCTGTTTGAATCAGACAAACTGTTTGATCGTGCAGCATGAGTCTAGAAGGCCAACAGCCAAAACAAAGGTTTGGGGGGAATTCCCACAAGAAATAAAAGGTAATTCTGACTGCAATCAACTGGTTGTGAAGTTTTCTTCTAAAAAGAAATAATTGAATTGAACAGTATGTTGGAGCAAACAAACAAATATATATATCAAACTCATTTCAAATAGGGAAAACAATTACACAACATCATTCTGATTTAAAAGATGGTAAATGCCGGAATAATCAAGTAGTGATGTGTGCATGTGTTCAAGTCCATGTAATTCATTTCCAGTCACCAAGCTTAGCTTGTGACATTTCCCCCTCTTTCTCCAGACACCTTATGAGGTGTCCGTGAGAGGTAGTCAGCAGTACAGTTTTGGGTGCCTGACCTATAAAGGACTTCAAAATCAAATGGTTGAATAGCTAAAAACCATCTTGTGATCCTAGAATTAGTGTCTCTCATTTGACCCAACCAGGACAGGGCCCGATGATCAGTTTCCAGTCTAAATTTGCGGCCCAGCAAATAATAACGTAAGGAGTCCAGGGCCCATTAGATAGCCAAACACTCCTTCTCCACCGTAGAGTACCTAGACTCATGGGGAAGGAGCTTCCTACTAATGTAAGCCACCGGTCTTCGTTGTCCTGACTTCCCCTGCAACAAAACGGCTCCAATGCCATGCTCGGAAGCATCGGTTTGTACAGTAAAATCCTGTTCAAAATCAGGACTCTGCAGGATTGGCTCTTTGCAGAGAGTGTCTTTTAAGCCCTGGAAAGCAAGTTCACATTCTTCAGTCCACACCACCTTGTTTGGTTTATCCTTTTTGGTGAGAGTGGTTAGTGCAGCAGCTTGTCTAGAAAAGTTTGGTATAAACCGTCTATACCACCCACTGAGGCCAAGGAAGGACCGCACTTCTTTGTTAGTCTGTGGCCTTTCAGCAGACTTAATAGCCTCAACTTTGCTGACTTGAGGTCGAATCACTCCATGACCCAGAACAAATCCCAGATACTGTGTTTCTCGCTTGGCCAAAAACACTTTTCAGGGCGAAGGGTGAGACCTGCACTTTTAATCCTCCCTAGAACATCCTTCAGGTGAAGCTCTTCCCATGATTGACTACAGACGACAATGTCATCTAAATAGGCGGCTGCACACCCTTCGGTACCTCGCAGGAGCTGATCCATCATTCGTTGGAAGGTGGACGGATCTCCATGGATTCCAAAAGGAAAAACGCGGAAATGGAAGTGTCCAAACGGTGTTTGGAAGGCTGTCACTTCCTGACTCTCTGGGGTCAATGGGACCTGCCAATAGCCCTTGCATAGGTCTAGGGTGCTGATGTACTTAGCTCGTCCCAGTCGTTCCACAAGGTCATCTACCCTGGGCATGGGATAGGAATCAAACTTGCTGACACTGTTTACCTTCCGAAAGTCCAAACAGAAACGAAGGCTGCCATCCTTCTTGGGTACCAAGATGACTGGACTACTCCACTCACTGGCAGATGGCTCTATGACCCCCAGACTCTGCATGGTTTCCAACTCCTCTTTAAAAACAGTCAAGAGTCGTTCTGGTATTCTGTAAACAGGTTGACGAATGGGTTTAGAACTGTGTAGAGTAATGTGGTGTGATACCATGTTGGTCAGACCTGGTGTCTCTTTAAATAGACCTGGTGGTATCAGATACAGCAATTGCTGCTTCTTATGTTCTGATAGTTTGCTCAAGTCCAGCATAGCAGCTTGGCGAGGAACAGGGAAGTATTGTTCCTCTACTTCCTCTTCGTCCTCCACCGCTCGGATGAACAAGGATTGCTCTGGACTTGATTCATTGGTGACAGTTGGAGAAACAGAGGATGGAGGCCGTGCGTGCCATCTTTTTAGTAGATTAACATGGAATGTCTGCAATGGCTTGCTTCTAGAGGGAATGTACACTTCATAGGTGACTGGGCCTACCTTCTGTTGAACCCGGTAAGGGCCCTGCCACTTGGCCAGTACCTTGTTTTCTGAAGTAGGCAGAAGTAACAATACCTCATCCCCTTCTTCAAAACTGCGGGTTCTGGCTGTTTGATCATACCATTCCTTTTGACGTGCTTGGTTCTGAAGGAGGTTTTTCCGAGCCATATCTGTAGTTTTCTCCAACTGTTCTCACATCTTCAGGACATATGAAATAATGTTTATTTGACCTGGCTTTTCTGATACTTCCCATGCCTCGCGTAAAACATCAAGAGGACCTCTGACTGGGTGAGCATACAACAGTTCAAAAGGAGAAAATCCTGTTGAGGCTTGGGGTACCTCCTGATACGCAAACAGCAGGTATGGCAACCACTTGTCCCAATCCTTTCCAGTCTCTGGAACAAACTTTTTCAGCATATTCTTCAGGGTTTTGTTGAACCTTTCAACCAAGCCATCTGTCTGAGGATGATAAGGGGTGGTTCTTACGCTCTTAATTCCCAAGAGTTGATAAACTTGGTTAAGGGTGCGGCTCATGAAATTTGGGCCTTGATCTGTTAGGACTTCCTTAGGTATGCCTACTTGAGGCTGAGACTGAGAAGTGCAGTCGCTACCTGCTTAGCAGTGACTTCTCTGAGAGGATAAGCCTCAGGGTATCTAGTGGCATAGTCACAGATAACAAGAATGAATCGGTTCCCTGACTGGCTCCTTTCAAGTGGACCAACCACATCTACTCCAATGCGCTCAAAAGGCATATCAATGACAGGTAATGGGTGCAGTGGTGCATAAGCTGGTTTATAACTAGTTGTAAGTTGACACTCTGGGCAAGACTTGCAGTACTCTTTTACTTCAGTATACATCTTAGGCCAATAAAACCTTTTAGAAACTCGCATAAGGGTCTTCATGAAACCTAAGTGACCAGACCAAGGAATGGTATGTCCAAGCTCAAGCACCTCTTTCCTGTACGCTTTAGGTACAACCAACTGAGTTCCTTCTTCCTTACTCTTCCTATAGAGTAGGCCTGCCTTGAGAACATATGTTTCTCCAAAACCTTGCAAAAGGCAATCTTCCTCCTCAGCCTGCTTAAAACACTCCACTAGAGAGGGGTCTTCCTTTTGTAGCTTAGCTAGGTTGTTGGGTATGGAAACATCAGACTCGGTCAGTTCAGGTTCCCCCAGATCTAGCTCAACATGGTTAGTGTTGTCTACAAGTCTCTTCACCTCCTCTCTACGTCGCTCTAACCTCTCTTTGTCAGTGGGCTTAGGCTCTGCCTCTATGTCAGCAGTTGAAAAAGGCATCCAGGGCTCCAGACTAACTTTTTTTACTAGGAGCGCTGTTGCCCCTGACTGAAAATTTTAGGAGCGCAACCAAAAAATTTAGGGGCACACCTTAAATCAGCTTGCAATGCAATTATTCAAATTTCCCCCAAAATAACTGTAATACTGACAAATTATTTAATAATAAATAGACTTGACATTATGATATGCTGTTTTATTTTAAGTTCACAGGGCTCCAGACTCAAAGTTGAGGGCAGCATCACCTCAAATGAGAACTCACAGCGAGTTCTACAAAAAAAAAAAAAAATTTTAAAAATGTGGTAGCACGGAGGCTGACAATAAATCACTAAGCTTAATTTAGGGTGTAGATGAAAGTAGATGAAATTAACTTTAGTTACTATCATTTATAATGTCTTAATATTAATTAATAAAAGTAGTGAAATATGTATATGGATTATGGAGTGAAAATTGCCAATAAACATCCTGTTTACAATGGTAGCCTATTATTATTTTTTTGTGTTTAAATAAGAGTTTTCCAACATCTTTTTTTCGTTTTAGGACAATCTTTAAAGGATGAACAAAAAATGTGTTGGTAATCACATAAAAAATACAAATGTGATATTATTGAAGTACTGGGAAAAGATGTGTAGTAGGCTACTTGTAAGCATTTGATTATTTCTTACACATTATCATATTCAGTGTTTCCGCTACATTCATTCTCCCGTGGCGGGCCGCCACACTTAAAATCCTCCCGCCACGGCTGGGCTTTTCAGTGACGTCCGACATTCTGCATAGTATGTTATTTTGTTAAGCCCCACTAAAGGCATAAAAAACTTTGTAAAGCACAATCAAGTTTTCACACTATATTCCAAGACTTCTAAAGTCATTCAATAGCATAATGTGTGGTAAAATTAATATTTTAGTCTCTAAGTTAAAGTTAACGGAAAGTCATCTCGCCTCAGTCATTCTCCATTCAGCAATCACACAGCGCGTCGCGTTCGGTTGCGACAGTAACACGACGACACTCTCTTCAAGATCAATGTTCCCGATATTATACTTTATTTTGTAGATAAAGCATAAAGGTCTATGATTTGCATAAAATGACTATCTTGCTGGAGTGGAGTTTATTGCCCTTTAGAATACACTAAGCATTAGTGCTGCACATATCGCAGTCGTAATAGCGAACTCAAACCTATGCAATTATATAACGCAAAATGCCGCGATTTTATATGAAATAAACAAATTAGGGCTATTAACGCAGCATCTCTTCTTTTTTGTCATCCTTTGACAAGTGTTACAAGATCCCCCTCTTATTGGTGCAAATGCCTTTTCGCATTTTGCACGACAAGAAGTGAAAAGCTGCCTTTGAGTGCCCTAGAACAGATGAGACTCGCATAATGCGCATGCACTGACCGCGTGCCAGAATAAACATTTCTCTTTCGAGCTTGAACGAACAATAGCACACACAATTATGCCAAAATGTCGTTTTGTCTAGTATCTTCATAACATAAGAAAAGTCTATGGATGAAAATAGTTGTGCTATGAGGCGCGTGTGAGATCCGCGTCTCGGCAACGGGTGCTCTTAAAGGGCCAGCAGCGAATAAAACGTTCTGTCAGTAAAGTTAAAAGAACAAAGGGAAATTAAAAAATTACTCACTGATCTTGACTAAAGAACTTTTGTAGCTTTAATAAGGATTATTCTATATATAATTTATGATTCATGCAGCGCAGACTGTTTGATAACTTTATTCAATTTCTGTACCTGTTAAGACAGGAAGGGCACAGGTAATTATGTTTTTTATTAGGCTATGGGTTTATGTGGGGATTATTTGAAGTTCACTTAATTTAAAAGCTGTTATATATATATTTTTTAAGCCTAATAATTTTTTAAAAAGTTGATAGCTTTCAATTGTAATGATGGAATCACTGTAATGTTGGTTTGATTGATGGTTTATTGATCATTATAGGTGTTATCAATCATTTATTGTTGTTGTTGTTTTTAGTTTGAGTTGAGAAATAAACATTAATCTGTGTTTGCATTTTACTTTAGAACCAAGCAAGTTGGACTCATGAAACCATTTTATTATATCGGAGTCGCAAATCGCAATTGCAATATTGGCTCAATAATGGCAATATGACATTTTCCCCAAATCGTGCAGCCTTTCTAAGCATAGATTATAGATATCATCCCTTCACTATGTTCTTTTCAATGCGAAGCGTTGCGTGCTGTGACTTGGTGTTGCTTCAAGTGCATCATTCTCCACATGGGATGCGCATGATCGCTTATAATACTTTGGGGAGACAAGGGGGCGTGGCCTAAGGGAATAGCACCCACCCCTCGGGGAAATGGGCCTGCCCCCACAGCTTGAAAAAAATCCTAGAGGAAACACTGATATTTATGGTTAGAATTAACTTACTACATTAGCCTAAATGCATGGTTCTGATAGGCTGATTTGTGGACTGAAAGCCTAACGTCAAGTGTTTCTCCTGGTTTCCACGTCAGCGCTGTTTGATTTGATATGGTTTATAACAGAACTCTGCGCCGAATCGGAGTGTTTCTCACTGGATCTCGTGGTGTTGATGTTATTAATTCTGAGGCGAATTCAATGGATTTCTTTACTGGATCTAGTAACAGTGTTGCGTGAGCGAGATCGCCCGCGACTGGCAAGTTCGGGGCTTTATTTTGTCATGGTTTCGGATCGCTGCTGCTGCTCCACAGTCCTAATCATAGCTATATGAGTGGCGTATTTTCGTTCCACTTTCATTTTGTTTACATTCGCTGCTAGGTAACGACTAACGAGTCGATAGAATCGCTGGATTTGCTCAAGACGCACATCAGGTTGTAATATTTGTCTCCGTCTCCTTCCACAGACGTTTTACGCGCGCTATTCTTGTCACGGATTCATTGACGCCCCCCTTCCACGCTTTACCATGCGTTTAACGTGTGGCAAATTTACTGTCGCACATGTGCGACTGGATGTAAAATTCAGTCGCACACTCTCAAATTTTGGTCGCAAAATGCGACC
>NW_024121280.1:112118-151129 GCF_016745375.1 Pimephales promelas
CCTGGGCCGATGGTGAATGCAGATCCAATATTCACCAGCACCCAAACAAAGGAGAAAGATGCTCTTTATAACCACATGATGTAGTTGCTCATATGTCTTTTATCCAACACTAAAGGAGAAATTCTGAAGATTTATAGGCCTTCTACATGCTCTTTTACAATGAATGAGAACTAAAATGTTCAAGCTTCAAAAATGACACAGCAACCAACACCTTACTCAATAATATAACTTTAGTCCACATGGCTTTAATCCAAGTGTTCTAAATCCATACATCATATTTGTGTGAAGAAGAGACTGAAATTTAAGTTGTTTTGGAGTGAACAATTTCTTGAACTTCCCACTAACATTAGCTATGTTTCCATCCAAGAACTTGTTTGTGATTTTTGGGATATCGCAGAAAGGAATACAATCTTAAATTGTGCTTGAAAAACATATGCACTCAAATGAAGTGGATCATTTTTTTATTTGGTAAGAAATCATGCGCACAAATTACGATGGAAAAATTTAATGAAAAAATTACTGGTCGCACAACTAAATATTCATGGCAGTGCAAAGTGCCACTATGTCAGAATTAGCGTAATTACGATAAAAGCGTTCACTTCCTTACAGATTTCGCAACCCTTTAAAGTCTTTTCTGAGAGATCCATTTTGCACTATGTATTCGCTGTACCATTTGACGACTGTGGATTCATTTTGGTGTTGTTAGTATTGACATAATAATGCACAATTCTAAATCCGAGGTCCAGGTCCAGCTCTGTATATTGTCATCTCGTAATTGCGGTAAATGGTGTGAATGCAGCATTTGACTCAACAGATGTATTTGAATGACTGAACTTGCCAGCGGACCAGTCTCATTTTACACCATCTCAAATGTTGTTTTAGTCATTTTGAAATGCCAGAGCCAAAGTTTGTCATTAAAATTATTTTCTATAATCACCTCCTAGAACTCTCACATGATTGCATTCCCAAATATCAGGCATCCAAAGTCGAGATAACATGACATGTCAAGTACCCAGGAAGTGAAGATTTTATTCTCTAGAACACATGGGGTGAAACACATGTGCTTTATTCGCAGATGTTTTGGGGAAGTTTCATTTGCAACATCGATGGAAACATAGCTAGTGTGTAATTAAACGAGGAGTTTACAGATGAATAATGTTTTTCATTCTGTTGTGATGGTTTTGCTGTCACTCTTTTTAGGTGGGGCTTGAAATCCCAGACGGAAGCACTGGTCAGCAGGAATATTACTCCTTAATTTGTTATCCTATCAAAATTAATTTGGTAGATCCAAGTTAGTGCTAAATCATGAAATGTACTCAGGAATTTTTGAAGTTAATTGGCACTCATGTTTCTGTTTTGCATCTTGCATATTAAAATAAACCCTGACAAACAGATGAAATACATGTCAACTGAGTTGTTGTACTTTTTGTGTTAAACAGGAGTGGTAGGACTGTGTGAAGTTTTGAAAATAATTTAGGAACCTTCAACCAACTGCAAGGTCCCATGTTAACCATACAATTTTTATATTTTTATGATTGATGCGTGTGTAACAGAGGAAAGCGAGTTTGACCTGTGCTGCAAAAATCACTCCCTTGGCCTCAAGAGGTGCACTTGAGACAGTTTCGAATCCTGCTTGGAACAAAATTACCAACAGGCTCACTGGAAAAACATCCTTCAACCTACATTTTTGCAAATTTTAAAAAATGTACGTATACCAGTAGGGCTGGGCGATATGGCCAAAAAATCATATCTCGATATTTTTTGGTCAAATGGCGATATACGATATATATCTCGGTACTTTCTACGTTTTCTATTTAGATAAAGAAAATCTTTATATTTAAAAAAAAAAAATATATATATATATATATTCACATTCGGCCCAATGATATCCTACAAACAATGTTGATATTGAAGGATATGGAAACAAATATAATATAGGCTATGCAATATATTATGTGCAAAAAGCTTTTGTTTTTATATTGACTAAAAGCTAAACTCAAAATGAAAATAAAAACAAAAACAAAAACAAAAGAACAAACTAATTATATTAGCCTGCATTTGATTACCCCATTATAATCACTTTCACTTTCATTAAAATATATACTTGTAGGTTTAAAATTCCACATATGGCACATTTATTTTCGCCAACAACAAATATTTTAGCAATATGTTTATTTTAGTCAGAATTATTGCGTACTACGTAGTACTATTCACGCGCATGCGCGCGCCGGCGCTCGTTCAAGGAAGCATGAATTTTAGCGGAGATTCACTTGCAGAAGCTCGTCCTCTTCTGACATGGACATATTTGTTGTGAAATGGACATATTTGCTTTACTTTCTAACATTTACAGATGGAGAATATACCTGTGAAATGTAAGTTGAGCACTGAGGAAAGCACATCTCAAACGCATTAAACAGCGCAAGTATATCTGTCAGTCAGCAACAGTGTCTGTCAGAGCATTTGACAGGGCGGCAAGCTGCCTTAAACTTGTTAACTATATCAAAGTGATTTTGACGCAATTAATATAAGCTTGTGTCATGTTTAGGACAAATTGTACTACGTAGCCTAGCTACTTTCACTGCAGCAGCTCACACTGCAAACTCCGCTATTTTTCAGATGTGCTCATATCAAATTACTGTATCGATATAAACGGTATTGCCTCATTCCATATCGTTTCAAAAAATATAACGATACATCGTACAAACTCGATATATCGCCCAGCCCTATATACCAGTAACGGTCCGTGTAGATCACAATGACTGATTTTGTGCCGACAATTTCCATTTATTTATAACCAGGATACCACATTTACCGTATTGTGTTTTATATTAGAAGATGTGCAATTGTCACATGACACAAAGGACAAAAAAAAAGCATACATATTTTTCTTTTTCACACAGGCGACTGACATAACATGAGTGTGAAAATAATTGTTGTTTTTTTTTGTTTGTTTGTTCACTTTTATTGTTTATTGTTGGGGAAACTAGTTTTGCAGCAAAAGGGTTACAGACATGCATATAATACATACAATAAAATGGTGAATTGTGCAGGATTGCAAAAATTGTTTATTTTGAATTGTACTCAGCTATCAGGGAATCATGGATAACTGGAGGGACTGAAATACACACAAGATCGCAAATGTGATATTGATTTTATCTCAAAACATTATCTATGCCATTGTAATTGCGTTCATGCCAACATTAAACAGTGTGTAAAAACAGTACATCTAGATTCAACTTGTGCCACTTTTTTTATTTAGTTTAATTTGTTGCTTTATTTATAAAATTATTAATTAATGAATTTTAAGAATTCTACCAAACAATTATACATTTAATAGGGTTAGAAACACATTACTTTTATAAAGGTAAAAAATTCACCTGAAAAACGGTTTAAGGGAGCAAATCGTATCACCTAATGAAAAAGGTGTGACTGCAGTCTAAAGCCCCTTTCACACAGAGATTCCAGAAAATACACGGAATATGTGTCGCAGATGTCAGTTCTGCTGATAACTCAAAAACGTCAATTCTCCACGAAGACTTAGTCCATACTGCCCAGTAGTGCCACTGGGTTTGCAGAGTGGCTTGTTCCCCATATGCTGTTGTAGAAAGGCCCATGCTATAGCACGTGTGTTATCACTACGACACACCTCTTACGGCATTGGGCCTGGCTTTTGTTCACACATGGCGCGTTCTGTTAGCCTGACTTCATCATGCTCATATTCTAGTCAGAATGACTAGAATATGATTGATTAGTGTCTTACCCGAACGAGGAAAAAAAACAACAACCCTGCACTCAATTGGATAGACCTACAACCAATCAGAGCAATGCAGTAAGTGACATATTTTGAGCTACACATAGTTGTCAACAGAACTCAACTGCATACACACTGGAAGAAATAGTAAAATAATGCTTTTTTTACTTGGTTCTCCATGAGTGCGACCAAAGGAGAAACCACAACGACCACATGGTTTTCATTGAGTCCCATCTTCTTAGTGACCATCGGAGCCAGCTGATAAATTAAATCAGGGGGGGGGGGGGGGGGGGTACGCCACTCTAAAATGTTTGGGGACCTCTGGTGTAGGGTTTTGTTTCAGATTGTATGTCATTTTCAAATGTTTCAAATGTTTCAAAATGTAAAATGACATCTGTTTCAGATAAAACTGCGAATGCTTTTAGTGCCACTCACTGGACATGCCGCTTTGAAAGTGTCGCAAAACGTTCAAGAAGCAACATGCTTGTTTGAGATCTGCACCAAACCGATCACTGGTATCACCGCAAGATGCATGCTGGTGAGAAACGTGCCCGAATGTGGAGGAAAGGATAATTCAAAGCATCTGCTGCAGTGTTCAAGGGATCTCATTTATGTTGTTAAAGTTTGATTAAGAAATAGTGAGAAGCCCCTATTATTTGTTTCACCCGACTCCGTTAGGGTGACCAACTGTCCTGTTTTCATATAACAATATAACAATTTTCGGTAACACTTTAGAATACGGTTCCTTCGTTAATGAATAACTACACAAGAACCAATGAGTAACACAATATTAACAATCTAGTAAGTATTATTAACTAACCAGAAACTCTGATTAACGAACTAGTGAGTAATAGCGCACAGATGAAAGTGGTGGTTCACTTTTAACTAATCAATAACTACTATTTATTTTTAATACTTCCCAGAGAACTACTGAAAAAGTATATTTACAATCTAGTAACTACTATTAACTAAAAGAAACTCTTATTAACGAATTAGTAAGTTATAGCTCACAGATAAAAGTGTTACTAGATACTTCTGTGGGAATTACTAATTATTTGGATTCGTATTTTAAAGTGAAGATCATTGGAACTAACTAGTAATTACTCAAGTGTTACTAAAGACATTTTCTAAAAGTATACTAAAGTTCACCAAAAATCTCAAACGCTTGCACAAATCATGACTAGATCATGTAGTAACACTTGAGTCATTACTAGTTAGTTCCAATGATCTTCACTTTACAATACGGATCCAAATAATTAGTAAGTAATAGCACACAGATGAAAGTGGTGGTTCACTTTTAACTAATCAATAACTACTATTTATTTTTAATACTTCCCAGAGAACTACTGAAAAAGTTTATTAACAATCTAGTAACTACTATTAACTAAAAGTAGTTCTAGTTCTAAATCATGACTAGATCATGTAGTAACACTTGAGTTATTACTAGTTAGTTCCAATGATCTTCACTTTATAATCACAGATGAAAGTGTTATACTTCTGTGGGAATTACTAATTATTTGGATCCGTATTATGAAGTGAAGATCATAAAGTGGATTAAGCTTGGAATAACGAGAGAAATAACATGGATAGAACTTTCTTTTCGGTGGATTGTAATACATCACAGTCAGTAAGGTAACGTAACAAGGAAGTGAGACGACGGCTATTGAAATCAGTTGAGACAAAAAGTTTTATTTTCCGCAACTCGTGTGAAATAATATGTGACAATCGGGTCCAGTCGGGTTTGTGTCTTCCTGCCGGGTTCGGGTCCAGTTTTCAAATAGGCCTAATAGACGGGTCCAGGTTGGGTCCGGGCAGTACATTTATGGCATTTCTCGGGTCTGCACTAGGGGTTTCACAACTACTGATTTTTGCTAGTCGACTAGTTTTGCATAACAGTCGACGACTAGTCGACTAGTCGTTAAATTCTAGGGGTGTGCGACAACACGAATAGTAAATGTCTCCACGATCTGCTTTTGAAGAAATATGGTAGTAGTAGTATCGTGTTACAGTGCATTCTATCAGTTCTGGCGCCTCTCAACTGTACAACGCGACGTAGCCTAAACATCACACGTTAAGGAATAGGTACGGGACACTGCAATTCACAAAAGTTCATTGTTTGCATAAGCCTTGCCGGTTAAACATTTAATTCACGCGCTGTTCTAACGTGCGCTTTCCTGAGCGCGCGGCATATCCCCGACGCTCACAGGCATTAGAAGCCTGTCGAACAGCGCCTGAATACTGGACTAAGTTATCTTTCAAGTCTTATTATGCCAATACTGTTAAATACACACAATGTTTACATAAACAGAATTGGCTATGTCTAAAGTGCAGCCTCCCCATATAGAAAGTGAAAGCAAACATTTGAGAGAAAATCTGGTGTAGGCTAATATGCGGCTATATTAAACACGTCGCGTGCTGGTCTAAAAGCGAGAGTAGTACTCGTATTTTCCGAACTATAAAGCGCACTTAAAAGCCTTTAATTTTCTCAATCTGGCCTTTTCTCAAGCTTTATAATCCATCCGCTTTGTCACACGGCCAGTTCAACCTCGTATAAAATATCTCCCGCTCACGAGCGCTCTCTCTAACACACACACGAACAGACACTGCTGTCAGCAGGCTGCGAATGTAAGTTACGTGCCCGCCCCAGCGCGCTCACGCTTACTAAATAAACGCCTCACCTCCGACGCCGCGCACTCGCTGCATTCCCTTTAGCACATCTAGTGGATGCATAACGCAAACCCAGTCAAACGTTTGAAAAATGTTCTAAAATAGGTCATTGAAGGTGCGCCTTATAGTGCTTATAGTATATAGTACTGCCGCTTGTATTTAAAGGGATAGTTAACAAAAAAAAATAAATCTATATATATGTCATCATTTTGTTTCCGACTAGTCGACTAAGGCCAACAGCGCCAACTAGTGGTTGCGACAGTTGACTAGTCGACTAGTCGACTAGTTGATGAAACCCCTAGTCTGCACGGGTCCGGGTCCAACTTTTGAAATGAACGATGGGTCCGGGTAGGTTCGGTGTAGCACATTACGGGTCTCTTCCAGTTCGGGCATGAATTTTTGGACCTGTGAAGACCTCTATTAGGGATATCCAACCACTAACCCTTATCTCCATCCCACTCTGGATTCTGAAACCTCAACAAACACCTCACAAACGCTTCAAAATCTTGATACTAAGGCCTGGTTTCACAGACAGGGCTTAGATAAAGCCATTATTGGTTACTTACTTTATTACTTTACTTAAATTAGAACATTTAATTACATTTAATTAGCTTTTATAAAACATTACTGGTGTACATCTTGAGATGAAACAATGGCACTGATATTTTTAAAGATATGTCAGTGCAAGTTGGTTTTTATTAAATCAGCTCAAACATGCATTTTCTTCTGGGACTTGCCTGGTCTGTGAAACAAGGGATACGAGTGCTATCTCACTTTATTCATCCCAAAAACTGGTTTATGTCAGTTGATCTGAAGGATTCATATTTTCACATATCTATATATAAGCATCACACAAAACAATTCCTCAGGTTTACCCGTCAAGTCACAGCCTACAAATTTTTGACTGTTCTTTTCATTTGCCTCGAGAGTGTTGCCAGCAAACGTGTTGAAGCTTATCTGACACCGCTGAGAACAGTGGGTCTCAGAGTGTCAGCTGATCTGGACGATCTGCTGCTCTGTGTGCTGTCACAAAAGTTTGCAGAGATAGATAAGAATATGTTAATGTCTCATTTAGAGAACCCAGGCTTCAACATAAGCGAGACGAAAGGCTGCTTGGTGCCCACACAAGAGCTAATCTAGGTCTCAGACTGACCTCAGACCATTATCAACTGTTTCTGTCAGAGAAGCGCATCAGGACGATTTTTGGCGGTTTATCTCTTTTTAGGGAGGGAGAACGGACCCATTCAGACCATGTTTCATGGGCTGATGGCCCCGACAGTCTCTGTAATTCCATTAGGATTGTTGCAAATTACAGAATTATCGATTATGTCTTGATTCCTGTCTTGTGTTACCCTTAAAGGGTTAGTTCACCCAAAAAGGAAAATTAAGTCATTAATTACTCACCCCCATGCTGTACCAACCCCGTAAGACCTTCGATCATCTTCGGAACACAAATAAAGATATTTTTGATTGAATCTGAGAGCTAGATCAGTCCTAGATAGACTGCCTAAGGGACTGGCTCTTGACGGCCCATAAAGTCATTAAAGAAAAGGTTTAAATATTCCATGTGCCTACAGTGGCTCAATTATAAGTTTATCAAGCGACGAGACTACTTTTTGTGCGAAAAAAACATAAATAACGACTTTATTCCACTATTCCATTACTTCCTTATGGGCGCATGCGCGAGAACTGAGACGAGGACGTTCTCATTCGTCTACTTCTTGTTACCGGCTGCTCACCGCTTAGGAGTTTTACCGCCACCTACCGTATAAGATGATGATCCATATATAAGGCGCTCCGGATTATAAGGAACACTGTCGTTTTTTGAGAAGATTAAAGGCTTTTAAGTGCACCTTATAGTGCGGAAAATACGCAAATTGAAAAGCGTATGTACAGCGCGCATCTTCCTCTGCTTGTAAACAGAAAGTTTTGCGCTTCCAGCTATATCAGCACATCATCTTATACGGTAGGTGGCGGTAAAACTCCTAAGCGGTGAGCAGCCGGTAACAAAAAGTAGACGAATGAGAACGTCCTCGTCTCAGTTCTCGCGCATGCGCCCATAAGGAAGTAATGGAATAGTGGAATAAAGTCGTTATTTATGTTTTTTTCGCTCATTTTTGGGATATTTTAACCTCAATTTTTACAGATGGCACCTTTAATGCCACCTTCACACTAACAGTTGAAATCAGCTCCGTAATACACAATACACCTCCAACGGATGCCGTACTACACAGTGAAAAGCGTCAGAAGCGGGTAGAACAAAAATGGCGGAGAGATTAGAAAGGTTGATTCAGTCAGTTCTGAATGATCTCTCTGATGAGGGTTACAGAGATATTAATAGGAAGACATAAAATGTGATATGGTGGTCAATAGTTCAATGTCTGCCTACAATTTAATTGTATTATCTGCCCTAACAACGTTAGAAAGTCATGAAAATAATAAAAAAAAATGACATGACAACTTTTCGTTATAAAATCATTATTTATTTTATTAAACGTCAAGAATTCAGGTTTGTTTATCAGTACCATAACGCTCAAATTCCGTTAGAATTGTCGTATAGGAACCGTCCATAGCTTTTCGCAAGAATTTTTTGAACGCTTCCGAATGAGCTGATCCGAACACGATTTTCTTCGCACTGCACAACTGCCAGTGTGAAGGCGTCGTGGACCGAAGCAAGTGTGTTTTCAGTTTTTCATAACATCTTCTTCAAATGAAGTAAATGCTGAAATAGGACTGCAGTAGCCTGCGTCTGATCATGAACGCGATGACTCAAATTTTTTCTGATAATGTAATGAGTGTGTTGTAGCTCCGTGTTTTGTTAGCTGTTGTCCGCCCCCTCTAAACTCCACTTTTCAACAGCTTTAAACACTCATTGCAAAGAGGGCACAGAACTGCATAGTGTGGTCCATACGGTGCTGGTTCCCTGTCTGAGGAACAACATTTCCTCTGCTGGATCCATTTGTGGTCGAGTCTTCTATAACCTAGAGGGAACTCAAAAATGAAGGAGAGCTGGATTCAAACACAGGAACAGATCCCAGACCTAATCAACAGGAAGAACTAAAGATTACAAAACATGGCAAAGAACAGGAAAGTCCACACAGGACCAGGGGAGCTCAGGCTGTGATCATTAAAATTTCATACTCTCTGATATTTATACTGAATAAATAATGTCTTCACAATGTGTGTAGTATTAATGTAATACGGACGTAGGCTACTACATTGTTGTAGGGGTGTGACAAGTCACTAATCTCACGAGACACAAGGTTCACGTGAACGAGACAAGATTTTTGCACAATGTTATATAGAAATCCTCAATGACAAAATTCATGACTGGAAAAATAGTCTTTTAACTAATAATCTATTTTATATCTATTGGAATATAGATTATAATGTGACTTCACAGGAGTCTCTTCAGAAATTACTGTACATGAACAATGAGCTTCCAGATCTTCTGTGTGTGACCAACTCTTCCACAAATTGAACATAGAAATAAATACAGAAAAAAAATCTTAGTCTTTTTAAAGGCACAATAATGTCGTTTTTTTTCCGCCACAAGAGGCCGCAGTTTCCAACAATAACAAAGGCGTAGGTTGATGACGCAGTGATGAGCTGAATGATGGGACTTGCTGTCAAGTGCTGGATCTAATAATATTTATGGATGAGTGCAAACATTCATGTTTTTTAACATTACAGTGGTATGAAGCAGATTGCAATTTCTAAAGAGACAGAAATCCCATGGATATAAAGGAATAAGGACATTTAATTCTACCGAACTACCCACAAGCGCTGGATTACTCACACTGGTCAGTTTGTTAGACAAATTAAACTTGTGAGGAAACTTGCTCTAACGTTACCCTATCACAGTAAACGACATTTAGAATAACATACAGACCCCAGGGACGTTGGAACTATTTTGTGAGAGGGGGGGTGGAATTCCGGTGGGGGGTGGGGGATTACGCACCGTTTCAAAATATTGGTATTAAATCCATTTTCTGAGAATTTATCAGTCAACTTGTTGATTAAAATCATTGATTAAAATTAAATACAATTTATAAAAACGAAATTCTTTTAAAAAACATAATAAGTCAGAATTACTGTGGGCTATGTCTGACTCATTCCATGTTTTCCGATATGGTGACATTGATGGACCGCTCCTTGATCCATCAGTGCTTGAGTCACCATATATCGGAAAATAAAACGTTTTAAACATGAATAAAACATATCCTGTTAAGCAGAGCATTAATTTAGTTCGTTTAAATAAGAGATCTAGCGCTAAAATGTTTTGTTTTTGAAATCAGGAGGAACGCTTGTTGCCGCTGCTGTCAGTTGTAGGCTATGTTCTCTGTGGCGCGCAGTCTTCACTCGGACGCGCACTTTAATCGCCTTTACGTCGGAGACTCTATTCATTCCGGTAAAATCACAAAATAAATGTGTCCTATGCTTGATATTGACTGTAACCACAGATGGACATATTCTGTTTTGATGAGAGAGAAAAAAAACTGTACCAAGGCCGGATTAGAACCCGTAACCTCTGGCACTCTGGGCAAAAGAGCTACCACTAGACCATTCAAACAGTCAAATAAAATCTGGTGGATCGATTTATTTATGTATGGGTTGAATAGAAAGGCTGCACAGTTTGACAAGTTTGTACCCAGCACTTCCGAACGTGTCTCTGTGCCCAGCAAATTTCAAACTGATGCCCGTGCTTAGGTGAATTTAGGGGGCGGCCGGGGGAGGGGGGCGGCCATTCGAGGGGGGGCGGCCGCCCCTCCCGCCCCCCCTGTTCCAACGTCTATGACAGACCCTATTCTAACATTTCATCTTGTTGAGCTAACGTTTTATAACATTGATTTGTTTTATGTACATTTGCTCACCTGTCTAATAAAGCTGTCATGTCGTGACTCGTGACACTCTGTCGAGTCCAAGTTAGTCGTGGACGTGGAGCTCTCGGCATCTCAAAAACGCCACGCTGATATTGAACCTCATTTTAGTTCTCTTTGTTTGTCCAAAAGTTTGCTTTTTATGGTCTATGTTTGAAAGAAACAAGAACTTTTTTTGTTTGTTTTTGAAAGAAACAAGAACTGCGTGCCGCTAAACGTTACGCACTACGCAGTTGTGCACGTCTGTCGCCATGGGTTACGTCATTGACAGGCGACATTTTTTTCTGGGACGACCACACAACTGCAGGAAATATGTCACACTGTGCAAGTGATTTTTGGATATTTTATTACAAAAGTTTTACATATTGTACCTTGAAGTGCAAACAATAATTGCAACCAAAATCAAAGTACTCAATATTCAAAGTACTCAATATTTAAAGTTCAAACAGAGACCAAAATAGAGACCAGAGCCACGTGGCCTACACAGTCCAGATTCCAGAGATGGGTTAGATATTGGGAGATAGTCTAATGTATGCAGCATTGCGCCCGTGTTTTACTTTCACTTTCGGATTGTGTGTAGTGAACATCGGCGCTGAGCACGCATAATACAAGATAAGACATTTATCAGATGCCTGGGCTCTGGTGCGCAATGAATCATTCGCCATGCCATCTCGTCTCTCATCACGCGATCAGTGAACTGTAGGCTTGTTTGAGATGCGCCTTGCCTGAAATGTATCCGATTCCGAGAGTAGGCGCTGGAGTGAGAGGAGTGAAAAAAGCGCTGGCAAGCCGGACGCCTGTGAGATTGATATCGCGGGATTCACGGCACGCCCGTGCGCGTGTTGCTAATAAAATGGATGCAATTTAGGTTCTGTTGCTTTTATATGAAACTAAATATAATCAACAAGACACCTAAAGTGATTATTTAATTACATTCCATACGTGTTCATCAATAATTGTTTCTTTAGTACAAACTTTAGTACAGACAGTGTTTTTATTGTTTTTTTTAATGACATCATATGTCCATATCCCACTGTCAGAGAGTTTATTCACACATAAACATGATTATTTTTAAGATATTTTTTTTTAAAAGAGAACAATATATCACGGTTGTTTAAACGTTTGTAGTCCTTTTCTTTAAAAGCAAATATCTTAATTTGTTTTTAAACTTTGAACGTGTAATTTTGCAGATGTGGTTTATGCAAAAACAGCAACATTACACACTAACTAAAGTTAGAAAAGTAAAATCCTACTTAATCACCCCTTTAATTTATTTTTTAATTGGCAAATCTTGTTATTTTCTACTCGTTCTTATTTATTTGATTACTCAAATCAAGATGCATTATCTAAAAGCTCATTTATGTTTAAATGTCGCAACACCAATGATGTCACAACAATCGTTCAAACATGACATTATATAGACATTTATTGATCGTTTTCTGAAAAGTAAAGCAGATGTGGGAGATAGACCTGAGCAAGCAAAGGCTTTCTAAGTGTGTGGTGAGAAAGTTCGGCGCTGAATACATTAAATTTGGGTTTATAAGGGCAGGTACTGCTGAGACTAAGGCGCAGTGTGTCAAATGTGGAGAAATTTTGTCCAATGAGGCGCTAAAACCATCAAAGATATCAGTTTATCGCCTGAGGATCCAAGTGAGGATCAACCAGGCTTTACCTGGACCCATCCCATCAGTTCACTAGCCATCCTTCACAATCCCCTGGCACAATGAGGACACCACATCCCCTTTTGTTTAAACACTTTATTTCACCCATTTTGGGACATTTTATGGTTATCTACTTTAATAAATACACCACCTGACATCACTCCCATTGTGTCTCCCACCACAGTCTATTATATATATATATATATATATATATATTATATATATATATATTAGGGCTGTCAAACGATTAAGCGTGATTAATCGCATCCAAATAAAAGTTTGTACATAATGTGGGTGAACTGTGTATAATTATTTTGTATATATATAAATACACACACATGCATGTATATTTAAGAAAAAAATATTATTTATATATAAAATATTTATATTTATATAATATGAATTTTAAATCTATATACATTAAAACATGAAAATATTTCTTAAATATATACAAGCATGTGTGTGTATTTATATATATAACAGTGCACCCACATATGTTATGTAAACACAAACTTTTATTTTGGATGTGATTAATCGTTTGACAGCACTATTATATATATATATTTTGAAAAATGAAAATTGTCAAAAATTCTAAAAATTATTAAATATTTCTCAATGATACTAAAATAACACTGTCTACTTATAGGGATCAGAAGTGTAATTTGACAGACTTGCAAATATATTTGAGAGATCAAAGCTTTCCTTGTGGGCTTAAAAGTCAAATGATATTTCTCATTGGTGTAGGTGGAAGAAAATGACATAAAAAAGCTTTATCAGATAGCAGAACCATGGAAACAACAGAGACATTTGATCTAAGTAGTCTGTGTTTGTGACAATACCACATGATCTCTATGGGCCGGACTGTACAAACATAAGGAAACAGCCAGAGGAACTCAACACTGAAGCAGGTGCATCACAAGTGAACTGGTGGTGAGCTATTCCTCTCTTCTCAAATCAGTCCGAAGACCTTTAAAGAAGAGGCTGCTTCGAGGTACAGTATTTTAAACACAGACATTCATTTGATAAAAGTGCATTTGTTCAGAATAGATTATACACAAATATAATTAGGAATGTGGGAAATATTGCTTTATTCAAGTCAAAGTTTGGACATATATCACAGTTCATTCAATATAGTATCAAATCAGCTTCACATTAATACACAGGAAAATAACACTGTTAATGTTTTACAATTCATCTGTTATGAATAAATTAATAAATTGATTGTACAGCACCTCTACAGAGGACAATAGAGCATAATTCAACTCAAGTCAGTTTAATAATAATATCAATTATTGTATATTACAATAATATAAAGTAATATTATAAGTGAATATTTATTGTCTTTATTTCTGGCTAAGCTTTAAGCTTAAATACTTTGGGATAAATTGTCCCTGGGCATGGGTTTCTTAAAAAATGAATACTTCATTTTCCCTTAATCACTATGTTTTAACAAACGAGTTGGAGTGAGTTTGACTTAAAACGTAAAATGTTTTACTTAAAAAGAAGTAGATGCATTCGAAAGTGCAGAAATATATCTGCAGGACTTTGTGTCTGATACGTCCCTTAAACAAAACACATTTTAAACAAGGACACAAACGTCATTCATTTTTTGTAATTATGACTGTGGTGTCATTATCTTATCTGATATCTACACAGACACAAACATGATGCAGAAATATTTGCTTAGCTTCCCTCTCACACATGCAATTAGGCAAAACTTGTAATCCCTGGTGTAAAAAAAAATACCGTACTTTAAGAAGTATCTATCTGCCATACTATGGACATAATATACTGTACTGTTCTCTAAAATGTTTCTGAATAATGTAACTGAAAATGCTATATATATATATATATATATATATATATAGATGCAAAAACCTCTAAATGCCATTTGAAATTCTTTAATGATGATTTTTGTCAAACCTGTATATTTAAGTTCAGTAATTTCACTTAAATAACAATTAATAGGTAATTATCATTGCCATTTAAGTGAAATCACTGAACTTAAATATACAAGCTTGATAAAAATGACCATTCTAGAAGAACATTTCAAATGGCACTTAGAGGCTTTTGCATCTGAACTCTTCGTATATATATATATATATATATATATATATATATGTGTGTGTGTGTGTGTGTGTGTGTTTTGACAGTATTCTGGAAACGAGGATCAAATGTCAAATTAGCATCAAATTTCACCCTCAGTTTTTTTTTTATTCACTTGAAACTCTAAGACAGAGCCATCCACATTTAAAGTTAAAGACTTAGCTTAGCTGGTGGGGTGAACCAATGAGTATAACCTCAAGTCTTTTCACTGTCTAGACAAATACAATTTTGAGTCATCGATTTTTTTTTTTTTAAATCTCAAAAATACATTGCGACAGAAAGGCAACAGCCATATTATCATCAGGTTTTGAATGAATGTGAAGCTGGGTGTCATCTGCATAGCAATGAAAGTTAAGACCAATCTTAGAAGTTGACCAAGTGACCAAATGTAGATGGAGAAGAGTAAAGGGCCCAGAACTGATCCCTGAGGAACCGCATATTGCACCACACCAACCTCAGACCTGCAACCACCCATAGCAACAAACTGCTTTCGATCTGAAAGGTATTCAAGCCAGTTTAGTGCAATAGAGTTTAGTCTCTAAACGGATGATTAAAAAAAGTGATCTACAGTGTCAAAAGCATCACTGAGATCAAGGAGTCAAAATCTAAAGACAGCCAGAGTACAAAGCAATTAACAAATCATTTGTCATACGATCATAATCATCTAGTCAAATCATACCTACTAATGTAGTTGCAGTGTTGTTTACGGAAAACAGATTGAAGGGCCTCAAAAATATGGTTTGCAGTAAGATAAGACGACAATTGAGAAGCAACAATTTGCACTAAATGTTTGGGAAAGAAGGCAAGATTGGAAATAGGACAGAGGTTATTAAGATTACCAAAGCCTGTGTTTGTTTGTTTTTTTTTGGGTTTTTTTTGGTACAGGGTCGTTTGTTGAATGAACCAAATGGCACGAAAAAAGATTCATTCATTTTGATGACCGAGTTGGCTCAAGGTCCTTTTCAGTGCAAACTGTTCAAAGGGCTTTAAACGATTCCAGACGGTGAATAAGGGTCTTATCAAGCGAAACGTTCGCTCATTTAAAAAAAAAATAATAATAACGAAGTTTAAGTTTTATAACCTCAAATGGTCGCCTTGCTCTGTGATGCACGTTCGTGACTTTCACTGATTGTTAAAAAAATGATCAAAGTAAATATCTTAATTTTACATTGCAAAGTGCACCTTGTGTAAAGTGTACTAGAGTGTGTAAGAAACAACCGTGTAAGTGTAAAGTGGCCTTTTATTACATTAATATTACCTGCAAGTACAGTAAAGATTTAAAGTGACCATTCAAAACAATAAAGGCACGAGCTTCCGTCTGATATGCACAAGTTTTCATAGTACTACTGTGTGGTTTCTATGATGCTCTTTTTAATTTCACTCCATCTGTCTCTTCCCTATCAAGGTCAATCATACAGACATGACTGACGACATGTATAACCTCTCTTTTAATGGTGAAGATTATGGAGATTACGATGACGCAGAGCCTTGTAACCTGACGGGGTACAACAAAGATGAAGTGACCATCCAAACGTACATCTACTCCCTGATTTGTGCTCTCGGCCTGGTGGGCAACGTTTTGGTCCTCGTAACGTACGCCTTCTACAGGAAAGCCAAAACCATGACCGACATCTTCCTGGTAAACGTGGCATTGGCGGATCTCCTCTTCGTCATGGCCCTTCCGCTGATCATATACAACGAACTGTACAGTTGGAGCATGGGCACGTGGGCCTGTAAGTTGCTGAGAGCCGCCTACAGCATTAACGTGTACAGTAGCACGCTCCTGCTAGCCTGCGTTAGCGGCGACCGCTACATGTCCATCGTCAAAGCCACACGATCCGTCCAGATTCGATCGCGAGCTCGAGCGTACAGCCGCCTCATCTGCGTGGTCATTTGGCTGCTTGCATTCATTTTGTCTTCGCCTACGGTCATATATTACCAGGTGGAAAAGAACGAATGCATCAGCTTCTTTGAGAAACCGGAAACCGCCAAGCTAATGAAGATCCTGATTCCCAGCATGCAGATGCTCATTGGCTTCTTGCTGCCCTTGATGGTCATGATATTCTGCTACTCGTGGACCATTGCGACGCTGCTCAAAGCAAAGACCTTCCAGAAGCACAAGGCGGTCCGAGTGGTTCTGGCCGTGGTCTCTGTTTTTGTCCTCTGCCATCTGCCTTACAACGTGGCGCTCCTCGTCTACATCAGCAAACTGTTCACCGAGAGACTCTGCAAGGAGGAACAGCTGACTCTGATGACGCTGTCCATCAGCCGGAGCATCGCTTACCTCCACTGCTGTTTAAATCCCATTCTGTACGCCTTCATCGGGGTTAAATTCAGGAGCCACTTCTTTCAGATCCTACAGGACTTGCGGTGCCTGGGGAAACGGTACATTTACTCGGGACGCTCCTCTCAGCAGACCTCTGACTTGTACGTATCGGCACTGAAAACCGTTGTTGAACACAATCATGACAACCAATCGTCATTTACAATGTGACATAACATGTTCGAGTGATTGACATGTGGTTGTTCTCAAGAAAGAAGTGAATGATTCTGTGTATGACTTACCAAGTACGGTTATATGCTAAATATTTTGGTACACTTTACCGTAAGCTCCCATTAGTGAATGCATTAACTGACATTACCTAACAATGAGCATTTGCTACAGTAAGGGATTATTTACATCCAAGAATACGTGTAATAATCTACGTTAATGTTAGTTCATGAAAGTAAAACTATTCATTGGACTGGCTTTTTAAATTTCATTATATTGTTGTCTGAGGTCAACTTATGACGTTCGCTTGGTTTTTGCATTCAAAAACGTCAAAATGAATAAGTAATAGGTTATTTTGTACCAAGTTTTGAGCCTAGCTGAAAAACGCTGGGTTTGTATGGGCGTGTCGCACTGAAGACTTGGAAGTAAACGCCCACTGCTGTGAGTGGATAACAGTTTTGCATATTATAATGAGTTTCAACTCACCCGTCGATGCACTTGGGGAAATTGTTTTGAAAACGTCCAATGTTGTAAAACCGGAATGATTCGACCCAGAGTCCGTGTGTTGCACCATTCCTGTCAGATCCACTATAGACGGCACAGCACCGTTCTTTACTCTTAACTGGTCTGCAAATCCAGTCTTGTTCACAAAACAATCCTCAGTGAAATGAAGCGAACAGACGGACAATGTTTTACCTCATCCGCTGGAACGTCATTACAAATAAAGTTTATCCACTCAGTCCTATTGGAATCCAGAGGTAGCTCGATCTGGTTTGTCATCACGAGGTAGGGGTCTATGTTATTTAGCTATGGGTGTAATGCGCGAATCGGTGGGCGGGGCTAAACCGGCCGTGTTGAAGTAGGCGTTGATCTTCTTCTGCGGGGGTGGTGTTTTATCCTCTTTGACGTCATAGTTCCCCACTTTGAAAAACGAGTCGTTTGCTGAGGCTGGTGTCAATTAAAGCTTTTATTGGACTAACAAGGATGTTTTCAGTTCTGAAAATTACAGGATATTCTTATAATACGATGACCTCTTAGATGTCAAAAGCTCAAGGACAATTTTATTTCTCAGTTCATTACCCCTTTAACATACTGTACAGCATGTTGATTTTAAAGTCCCTATGAAATCAAAATTGACCATACTTACTTTGTTTGCCTAAATTGATCGTTTTGTGGTGAACAATTCATACATGCAAGTCAATCCACACAAAAAAAAATTTGGGCTTCGTAATCTTTAATCAAATTTTGAAAGTGCCCCTCGACGTATTCTTTTACGGTTTGGGTGTCTCCTTAACATTCATAACCACGCCCCTCCAACTGACAGCTGCTGTGTGTTTGTGAGCGCCGAGCGAGCATTGATTGACAGCGTGTGTAAACTTGCGTCATCATCAATTTCAGAATGAAACACCCATTTTTCTAGATCCAATCAGGTGCTAGTTGGAAAAAAGCCACGCCCACTATTTTGCCTCATTTAGTATTCTGTTTCTCTCGGAAATACGTCACAACACTGGAGAAAAGTCGTTTGCAACTTCCGGTTCACGGGGACTTTAAAGGCACACCATGTAACTTTTGGCCAAAAGAATTAACGTCAATATACAGCGCTGGACACCATCAATGCTCTGAGAGGTGCTGCCCTCTTGAAATGCCGCCTATGTAAGTTTGGAGAAGACGGACCGTCTTTGGCCAGGTCATGTGACCTGGAGAATGCCTGTAGAACGTATCGGTTTACGACCGTCACGTGACCACAGGCTCGGAAGAGTCAACAAAAAGAAAACGAGGAACTGACCGCGTGAAAAAGCCGGACAAGAGTCTCACTTGGTCAGGCTTTCACTAAAAATAGGATAAGAATGAGCGTCAAACAGAATTAACCCGGCACGTGCAGCTCTTAAAGAGGCCACACCTTATTTCCACTCAGTGTTTTATGACAGTACAAGTACTCCACAGTGACGCTAGGGGTCGCTCTTTGACAAAAACGGAATTCCTACATAGTGTACCTTTAAAATAATGCATCAAAACATGTTGCAAGTCCAATGAATTATGATTAAGAAGTGTTTTGTCATTGTTAACTAACTTTATTGTAAAGTGTTACAAAACTTTCTTTTGAATTAGGGATATGAAAAATATGCCAAATATTTTTGTATGTAAGCAAATTGTTGTGATGTTTTCCTCATTGGCTCATTCAAATGTGTTTTACAGTAACTTTACTGTGGGCCGACTTCTACAGCCCATGTCTTATTTGCAAGGCAAATGCTTATCCAAATGCTTATTTCTATGAGTCTAGAAATGTGTGAAGGTAAAAAATGTCTGTGGCTTGTAAATGGCTCAATAAAACATATTATTGCAATATACAAAACAAGCTTTAACAAGAAAACATAAACATTAATAACCCTAAAGCCTTGTGTACCATATTCTATACTCCAAGGCCTCTAAAGTAAACATTAGAATAACTTTTATATTGTTGGTAATATTTGAAGATGAACTCTTACTGGACTGAAGCCACCCTTCATCCCTTTTTTTTTTTTTTGTAAAAATGATGTGCATGAGTATCAAATATGATCATCAGGCTTTCGAGGAAGGATTATTTGTTCATCTCTCAATATTGCATTATATGTTTGAAAACTGCAGAGCTTTGATTATAAACTAAACATTTAAATTTCATCTTACTAAGACATTATTGGCAGATATGGAGTAACAGCTGATATTTAAATGAATTTTATGTAAGTATACTGTTATAAAGTTCTCAATGATTTACATTACATGCATCAGAATTTCATCTTACATTTTGTCTATATAAATATCAGTATATGCACCAAATGGCAAACTTTTGTTTAGTTTGAGCCTCTGAAAAAGTGGAGTTTGAGCTTCATATTCTCACAATATCAGACTATGAGCCATAAAAACGCATTATTTAATATGTACTCAACAAAAAACATGCATTTTTAAAATATATTTTGTGTTAAGGTTTTAATAAAATGTTCAATTTAAAAAAGGTGACTATTATTTCTGAGTTGTTTGAACAATAAAGTTTCATGAAAGTGTGACAGTGCTCAGTGAGATCTGCTGGACAGGTTTATGAAATTGATTAACCATCTATGGGACTAAATAAATAAATGATATTATATTTTATATATTTAAGACTAAAATCATTGCTAAAAATTACTTTTCAAAACCTTTTTTTAGGGTGCCGTTATTTATAACCGACTTATTTGGGTAAATTATTTTTGACAAATTATCTGAAACTTCACACACTTTCAAATCTTCTATCAGAAAAGTAGTGAAAATATTTCAGTGTTTTAAAAAACAAACATTAAAAAGCTTTATTAACATTCCATGTCATCTTGTGCTATATTTCATTTAGAACTTATTATGTGAAAATGTCAAAATCTTGACCCAAATTCAGGTGGAACTTTACTGCCTGGAAAGAAATGAAACAATATCTTAGTGTTAAAAAAAAAAAAAAAATATATATATATATATATATATATATATATATATATATATATAAAACAAATCTTTAACATTGTTCCAAATCAATGATTGTATCACAAGTGAAAATCAATAAGACGTTCCACATGTATCTCCATTTTGACCTATTTTTGGATCATTTGACCTGCACATTAGCATTTACAGCTGCACAAAAAATATGAATCCTCTAAAATGACAGAACTTTTGGTCTTTGAGTTTTTTTTATTACAAAATGTGGATTAAAAATGACCATTTGGATGTACAATGCTATGAATTTATATTTAGTTCCTAGTCTAAAATGAACTCACAATATAGTCTTGACCTATATGAGCAAATGTCTCAAATGTCAAGCACATAGCTAATGGATTTATATTTTAGTACCAGTGGATGTCATATGATAATGCTAAACTGAATTTTGTTTTCTTTTGGTTGAATATTATTGCATTAATATTGCATATAATTGCATTATTTTTATTGCATTTTCTCTGCGACATTTCTAAATGATGATCCACCATTATAGGGTGAACAATGTTGTATTTTGTTGCATTGTAGTTCTTCTCTGGAGTCTCAGACAGGGACTTTTGGGCCTGTGGTCAGAAAGGAGGCTCTCGATCTAATCATGTCTTCACAAAGTGTGGATAGGGGCCAATGACACACTTCTCCTTCCTCTGAATATAAATGTACATGCATGGGTTTACTGAAAGTAGTGGGATGATTATCTAAATCTAACTAAATGGGTCAGAGAGCAATAAACCAAATAAATGAAACAACATGACTTACAACATCATAACCACACTCTAAAAAATGCTGGGTTATTTTAACCCAATTTTGGGTAAAATATGGACAAACCCAGCCATTGGGTTACATTTTTGAATGACATTTTTTACCCAATGGCTGGGTTTGTCCATATTTTACCCAAAATTGGGTTAAAACAACCCAGCATTTTTTAGAGTGCATGAAAGCAGGAAATATCATAAGATGAAAACCCTACTGGAGAAAGAGGCTTTTCAACCGTCGCTAACAAAACACAGTTCTCTTTTCAGTGTATTTATCTATTTAAATGATGCTTGGCTCATTTCCTCATCCTACTGTGCATCAGCAAACAACTCACTGAATTTGCATACATACACTGCATCGTAAATCCCCTAAATTTACAAGTTCAGCAACCAGTTTTATTAACATTAAAGGGATAGATCAACTTTCCGGCCCAGAAAAGTTATTAAAGACATAGTTAAAATAGAACGAGTGACTACAGTGGCTCAATCTTAACTTAATCAAGTGACGAGAATACTTTTTGTGGAAAAAAACAAACAAAACCAAAAAAAAAACCCTATTTATTATCTTCTCTGTGCAGGGTTCCTCAATAGGCGGCCCGCGGGCCACATCCGGCCCGCGAAAGGAAAATGTTTGGCCCGCGCTCATTTCCAGGTTGTCATGGTAACATCAGTAATATTGGCAAGTGCGAAGAAAAGAAAAGTGGACACAGAAAACAGACGATTCAAATCTGGACTGAACAATTTTGTTTTATTTTGCCTGACCACCACAACGCAAAGCCAACGTGTTTGCTATGCAAGCAGACCGTGGCTGTCTGTAAGTCTGAGAATATCAAACGCCATTTTAACATCTGCTCAAAATTTCTTGAATAAAACACTCATTTGAAAAAGAAAATAATAAATAAAAATAGAATAAAAATAGAATAATTGGGTTATGTGGTGATTTGTGACTCTTTTTAACAACAACAACAACAAAAATAGCAGAGCAAACATTGAGGTCATAACATTGTGGTTGGTGGCCCTTGGCTCTGTATTGTCAGCAGAATTTGGCCCTTGGTAAAAATTAATTGAGGAACCCTTTGTAGTGTGTAAGAGCACAGCGCTTCTGTGTTGTACGTCAGCCGTGAATAGTCTTTTTTTTTTCTCGTCACTTGACAAACTTAAGATTGAGAAACTGTAGTCACTCAGACTGTTTTAACCACGTCTTTAATAACTTTTCTGGGCCGGCCACTTTCAAGTACAATAGAAGTCTATGGAGGAGAGATCCAGCTCTCAGATTTCATCAAAAATATCTTAATTTGTGTTCCAAAGATGAACGAAAGTCTTACGGGGTTGAACAACATGAGGGAGCGGAATTACTGACAGAGTTTTCACTAAAACTATCCCTTTAAGTTTCTAAGTGAAAGTCTCTTCTGCTCACCAAGGCTGGATTTATTTACCAAAAACTGTAATATTAAAGGAGCTGTATGCAAGAAATTTATCTCAATGAATCACACATTTTCCCTGATATGTCACTAGACATTAAGAATTATTATATCACTGACAACAGAAGGCTAGTCCGGCCAGGATATTGTTATCTAATGGGGTGGTTGATTGCGATTTCACTTTTTTCATTTTAAAGAGCAGTCTGTAGCTTTTTTGGGGTTAAAAATGACCCAAAATACATACAGTATTGAGAAAATACATAACCAGCAAGAGTTCAAAACTCTCTGCTTGCCGTAGCTCGATTCATTCGTATAGCTGATTTTTTTTTTCGTGATATGATGATTGTTAGATTTATTCAGGGCGATTTACTGCAATGTCGGAACCAGAACAAAGGTGGATGTTTCTTACTGGTTCAGACATTTCCCAGTGAAAATTGCTATGTTGGTCATTCTTCCAAAAAGAATAATCTGTGATTCTGAATGCCAGTATCCACACCGGCACGTCGGTGAAGGACAGCCTCAGTCTCCTCATGTGTTCATCCGCACTGTGCTGTGTCGAGGGTGAACTCACGTAAAGTTGATAATTCCGCGAATGTGTGTAAATAGTGTGTTGTTGGTGCTGTTGGTGAATGAACAGTATCTGCAAAGTTGCAGCGCTGAAATTTCAGTGTAAGCAGAGATATCGTCTTTTAAAAAGTTTAAAGCCTACAAAAACGGCTCGATTGGGACTACAGCTGGGTTTTAGATGTCACTAACCCATACATTTGCATCAACCCTCCCTCCGGAAAATGCAAAAAAGGGCATGCGCATATTTAAGCGGCTCGTCGAGTGTGTTGTGTTCATCCAGCTGTCAGGTCTTCTGTGTTCGAACTTCCCACGGACACTGTTCTTCGTCAACAATGGATACAATTTATGTTTGATTATGTTCCTGAAAATGACGATTGTAATCTAGCTCTCTGTGCTGGGCATTTTACAGAAGACAGCTTCCAGAATCTCCACGAGTTCAACACCGGATTCAACAAGAAACTGTTACTAAAACATGAAGCAATTTCAATTGGGGGGATACACTGCTCTATGAAAGTGATTGCAGTACCAGTTTTGGCCACAATCTTGCATACGGCCTCTTTAATTTTTGAAATATTACAGTATTACTAGGGCTGTCAAACGATTAATCGTGATTAGGGCTGGGCGATATATCGAGTATGTACGATGTATCGTTATATTTTTTGAAACGATATGGAATGAGGCAATACCGTTTATATCGATACAGTAGTTTGATATATGACTCGAGCACATCTGAAAAATACCGGAGTTTGCAGTGTGAGCTGCTGCAGTGAAAGTAGCTAGGCTACAGAGTACAATTTGTCCTAAACATGACACAAGCTTATATTAATTGCGTCAAAATCACTTTGATATAGTTAACAAGTTTAAGGCAGCTTGCCGCCCTGTCAAATGCTCTGACAGACACTGTTGCTGACTGACAGATATACTTGCGCTGTTTAATGCGTTTGAGATGTGGTGCTTTCCTCAGTGCTCAACTTACATTTCACAGGTATATTCTCCAACTGTAAATGTTAGAAAGTAAAGCAAATATGTCCCATTTCACAAAAATATGTCCATGTCAGAAGAGGACGAGCTTCTGCAAGTGAATCTCCGCTAAAATTCATGCTTCCTTGAACGAGCGCCGGCGCGCCGCATGCGCGTGAATAGTACTACGTAGTACGCAATAATTCTGACTAAATAAACATATTGCTAAAATATTTGTTGTTGGAGAAAATAAATGTGCCATATGTGGAATTTTAAACCTACAAGTATATATTTTTAATGAAAGTGAAAGTGATTATAATGGGGTAATCAAATGCAGGCTAATATAATTAGTTTGTGCGTTGTTTTTGTTTTTATTTTCATTTTTAGTTTAGCTTTTAGTCAATATAAAAACAAAAGCTTTTTGCACATAATATATTGCATAGCCTATATTATTTTTGTTTCCATATACTTCAATATCAACATTGTTTTGTAGGATATCATTGGGCCGAATGTGAATATATATATATATATATATATATATATATATATATATATATATATATTTTTTTTTTTTTTTAAATATAAAGATTTCTTTATCTAAATAGAAAATGTAGAAAGTACCGAGATATATATCGTATATCGCCATTTGACCAAAAAATATCGAGAATATGATTTTTTGGCCATATCGCCCAGCCCTAATCGTGATTATAAAAGTTTGTGTTTACATAATATATGTGGGTGCACTGTGTATAATTATTTTATATATATAAATACCACACACATGCAGTGGCGCAAAAAGTGGGTATGCGCTATAATGCGGCGCATAGGGGCGCAGCACAATGGGGGGCGCCAAAGCGATGGTAAAAAAAAAATAAAAAAAAAAAAATATATATATATATATGCTATATTGTATTTCTATATGTAGCTGCCGTTGTGCGTTTCTAAATCATTTCTGCATACCTTCAATGTTATATAAATTTTAGAGGACTAACAGCCAGGCTAGAGTAGGCGCCCTCAGGAGAAGGGGGGCGGGTAATATCGCGAGCGGGCGGGGCGCCGTGAGCGCTGAGCGAGCAGGTACGAGTAGAGTTGTCGTCGAAAAAGATGGATAAAACAAAATGCTGTGGGGCTAAAAATAGAAAAAGAAGAGAGAAAAGGAGATGGCATGTAAATTGAAATAACTGCATCCATTGCTGAAAGCCAACAGGTAGGATTTAAATGTGACATGCATGTAGGCTATCTATATCTCGGTGGCCATCGGCTACCGGGAGATTCCGCTGGGCCGACGTGCTTTTCAGCCAATACATTTCATCCTTTTTTAATTTATTTGTCTTAACGGCCCACAAAACTCATACATTTGTTTGTTGTTTGTTTTTGTTTAGTTTTTTGCTTAATTGGCGGAGCTGTGCTGGTGTAATGCATTGGTCAAAAAAAGTCAGCTTTAGTTTTTTTTTTCTGACACACTGGCCCATGAAATATGTCATTATGCGCTTATCAAGTATAGAAATTAGTGCAAAACTAATTATTAAAGTTTCCTTTATTTTTCTGTGCATTTGTTTTACAATAGCCTTGGCTATTACCATCGTGGAATTAATATTATAACTATTATTATGTAGTAGTGTAATGTAGACAGACACTAACTAAAAGAGGTTCAAATTTTTCTTTGTTTAATTTGCACCCTGAATATGGGTTGGAGCTTTAATTTTGAACTCTCAAAGTGCACCAGACTGCTGAATTTAACATTACAGAACCAAAAAATTTCTTACGGGGGAGCATGCCCCCGAACCCCCCTAGAGAAACAGAGGTCCACCTACCACAGTTTTACCTAAAATCCTGTGAGAAACACTGGTATTGCTGTTCCAATGGAGCTTATAGTTTTCTTAGGGGGGTTCATCAAGGTGGAGTAGCTATAGTTTAATTGTGTTAATAAGCGACAATTTTGCACTTATTTTTTTATGTTAGCTCTCATTTCTTCCTACTCACTTATTACTCAGCACACTTACATTACATTTATTTGCATATTTTTTTTTTTTTTTTTAGGTCGGGGGGGGGGATGGGTGGGTGGGGGGGGGGGGGGCTAAAATTGTTTTGCTGCATACCCCTCTGAAACTGGGTAGTTGCGCCCCTGCACACATGCATGTATATATTTAAGAAATATTTTCATATATATACTGTATCTAGATTTATATATAATTTAGATTATATAAATATAAATATTTTATATGTAAATAATACTTTTTACTTAAATATACATGCATGTGTGTGTATTTTTATGTATACAAAATAATTTTACACAGTGCACCCACATATATTATGTAAACACAAACTTTTATTTTGATGCGAATAATCGTTTGACAGCACTAATTTTACTGATTAAAACAGCTGTTTTCTATGTGAATGTGACCGGTTAAGAGTTTCTGAGTTGTTTTTAATGGGAAGACACGCCCAGCGGAATTGAGCCACGGCACGATATTGAATACACCTGTGTGGCTCAATTAGGGAGGTTTGTTGGGTCCCGGTGGCTCTAAAAAAGTTTGTCTAAAGGCACCATTGTCATTCTTCTCCGTACTGCGTGTAACAAAGTCTAAATGGTGATATTTCCTGTAGCTATTCCCTGGTGAGTCCTTTGACTTATTGCTCTTCTCCAGTTATAGATCACCGTCTAAATATGTGTTGTCATGGGATGTGCGTGCAGTGCACTGCATGAAAAAGTGGGATTTTCGTCCCCGTAAACTGCCGGAAATCTCCCTAATTTTCGGCAGTTAACGACAATTTACAGACTGTGAACGTCGCGTTCCACTGTGCCACATATTGACGGAAACGAACCATGACGTATGCATGCAGCGCTCGCGGAGGTGCGAATGGCCCTAATTAGCATATGAATAGCAGCACTGCGCGCGCCTTGCCAGAGAATGGCTTGAATTTCCTCACTCAGTATTGGTTGAAATTCACTACATTTAAACAAGAAAATCACTCGTGATTGGTTGGCAGATCTGTTACTATTGGTCAGCCGACATAAAATTATAATAATAATAATCATATATATATATATTCATATGATATGCTATTATGTTGTTTATTCATGTCATTGTTATCCTATGGACTAAATTATTATTACCATCAAGGACATGAATTTATTGAGGAAAGGAACATTTGCCACATACTGTTTATTCAAAGAAATAGCTTTATTAGAACAAACACAAAACTATGTACACAGCATAGGAGAACATCTTTCAAAGCACAGAAAACATGTCCTCCACCCTCTGGAAACATGGGACAACATACATACATACAGCACTACAGTTATACAAATAAATCAATAATATATTGCATCTCTATTCAAAAATAAATTGCCCTGAATGGCATCAGAATTGGGCACCAGATATATCAAACACAATGTACAGTGGAGCCAGAATTATGAACGAATAATAAGGATGTAATTTAAAGGTATGGTTCACTTTGAAATAAATTTTTGATATGTTTTATCTTATCTCAAGGGCATCCAAGATGCAGGTGGTTTTGTTTCCACAGTATTTTCAATTTTGATATTTTTAGGTCAAACTGTTGTTGTCTGTCAGTCATATAATGCAGGTCTATGGTCACCACCTCAAAGAGCATGCACAGAGAAGACCAAATTAAACATGATTTAATGACTCATAAATTAAGTACACAATGATTGACTAAGACACGAAATGAGCGTTTTGGGAAAGAAAACAAACAGTATTTATATTGTATAAATGTGTGTGTGTGTGTGTATATATATATATATATATATATATTTAGATATACACAAAATGCAATACATCTTAATATGTTTAGATCTTCACAGTAAAACTTCCGAAATCTGTGTAAACAATGAGTGACGTACCAGTGCAAGATCGCTTCTGGCGGTTTCCACCGCATGCGCAGATCATATATATATATATACACACACACACACTGTTCATTTTCTCACACAAACCGCTCGTCTCGTATCTTAAGCCATCAAGGTGTACTTACAGTTATGATTCATTAAATCATGTTTAATTTGTACTTCTCTGTTTATGCTCTTTTAAGAGATCCCCATAGACTTCCATTATATGACTGACTGATGCCCTTGACGTAAGCCAAAACATTTCAAAAAATAATTTCAAAGTGAACTATCCCTTTAAAACTCTTAATTCAAGTCCTGTAGGCTTGGCTCATCAGGGCGAAGTGAATTTAAGTCTTTGCGACGCGTGCTTGAGGTTCACCTTGATGTACATACACCTCAGTGGCGGTGGAACCGAATTTCATGACCCCTTCTGCAAAGTTGAAAAAGACAAATGATTTAGATGTATGCAAAGGCAATCTGCCCCAAGTTCCCACATTTGTAAGCAAAAATATGTTTCTTCTGCATCCACTACCTGGTTTCCTTCAGGCGATGGCGGATGTCGACCAGTAGTTTCAGGACCTTTTTCTGGAACACTGAAATAAACGAACACATTTGGTGATGTTTACAATACTCTAATTAGAATAACAAAGTTTGCTAGCTCATAAGAGAGAATGTGTCTATTAAAATGTCTTCTCCACTGCCAATAACACTTACCACCAGGTTTCAGTCACTGCATCTCCCAGTCTCAGTCACTGCATCTATACCACAAAAAAAATGTGTTTTAAAAAGTTATTATCAAATGATGAAACTGAACAGATTTATAAGATATTTAAAAACTTGGTCAAACATTTATAACTGAATACAACATGCCATGTTCCAGTTCTCTTTGGCGTTTTCACACCACTGTCTCACGCTCAAAGTCATCTATAAACACAGACGTTAATCCAAATTAGTTTAGTTTTACTTTTTATTTGACTGGGGTCTGTTCAAAAGAAAAGAGGATGAGATCACAACACGTAACGTTACCTTATTTAGGTGTTTTTTTCTCCATCAGCGAAGGACACCTCACTCCTAACAGCCCCTGAGAGACAAAACAAATCACAAACATCTGAAGATTTCACTCATCACACAAAGTGATGCAATTTTACAAACAAGGATAGCCTACACTAGAGCATACAAGCACATTACGCGCTTTGTTTTAGGACCCTGGCACTTATTATTTTTTCATAATTTCTGACGATATTCAGAGTAAATGAGTTAGTTTGATTACTATCAAAGAATGGTAGCTAACTTGCAGCCAGATAACAACGTGCAACCCAACGTACAGTTTAGTGTCCCAAATTTGTTCAAATTGAAATGAAACAAAAAAAGAATTAAGAGCAGCAAGCTAACGCAAAAACAAAACTGTTCCGTTAGGTTAACACCCTTGGACATTCGCGGCAGTAATCACAGCCGATTTGTGAAGTTTAAGACAAAAACGCTAAACTACCAAAAACTATAAGTAGACATGGACATAGAATTCACTAAGCTGGACGAACTTACCTTCAATTTAGAGGAAAAGATGGGTTCCCCAGCGATCATGACGGCGAAGCAGGCTGAATATCTGTGTAGTTACTTTCTGCTTAAAAAACACGCCACATGCCTGGCACGTTGCCTCAGCCAATCAGAGTGGCTGACGTTACAGGTTGGATTATGACGATATGCTGCCTCAGCCAATCAGAGTTACGTTCACTGGTTTTTGACTCAGGTTGAAAGGCTGTCGCCGGCTGTCCTTGACTTTTCTGCTGCTGTTAGTTCATTTTAAATTAGGAATAAGGTGGATATACCTAAATAGGCTACCATGAAATGTAAAAATACATATATGCATAAATAAATAACTTTATTAGGTTACTTAAAATAAATAAACCAGTAAAAAAATTGTAAAAAACAAAAAAACATCTGTTTATAACTGTGAATTAACATCAAAGATGTTATCATATATTTTGAAAACCTCTTCCTTAAATGTTATGATGAATCTTATAATTTTATTAGGAAAATTTCATATTCATAAGAGTAAAATGAATAATTCTAAACCTTGTTTGAAGTTTTTTTTTTGGTCTAATTTTTAGTTTTCAGTATATTCTGTCTCTCAAATGTATCGATAAAAATGTAGTGATACAATTGTATTTGCTAAAGAATATTGAAGCTAATTGAAGCTAATTTCTTTCTTTAAATAGTACAAATTACTGGTTTCTAACTTTCTCTTAAATCATAATATTATACACAATAGAGATAGTCCCTTTTCCTGTTTTAATTTCATTTGTTCAATTCTGTCCTATTTTTATTTGTTTCTTATTTATTGTGAAATTATTATTTGTTGATTGTTATCTTTTTGGATGTCATGTTATTGTTGTAATTGTTGTGCATTATGTGCAATGTTAAAAAAAAAACAAAAAAACACAGCAATTAGGTTATACTGAGCCAGATCTTGTCTTAGAATGAAGTTATACCTTTCAGAAAAATGTTACCTGGGGTGAAAATCCCCTACCCTTATTTGCATGTGTATAGCTCACAGCATTTTCATTTACATGTCAAAGCCTCCTCTAGATTTAGGAGAAGGGGGGACAATGGGGGGACAACTGCCAAGCAAGGCCCACGTCAATTTCGGCAATTCACAGCAGTTTTGAGTGTTACCTGTAAATTGCCGTGTGCAGTCGTAAACCTGAACTTCCACGACAATCTACAGTGCCGTTACTGACGAAAATCCCACTTTTCATGCAGTGGTGCGAGCGCAGGTTGCATAAAGCTTACTGTAGCCTAATTGATCTTTCACTTTGAGGTAAGACAAATTATTGGGTCTTTCTTAATTCTTGAAGGGGGAACTCTTTAGAAATTGATACACTATTTTGTGCTGTTACTGTATCATTTCAGGTGTGGTCCAGAGCGCTAGCTGCTGTTTTCTTAGGGGTTCTATACTCGTGGTGTCGCTGTTTGTCGGCTGGCTGTAGTGATTGGACGTTTGCGGTTTCGAACCGCTGTAGTGACCGAGCTCTTCCACAATCTCTGCCCTGACTGGTCTGTATGAGGGTTGCTGAATTATTGGGCATGCGTGTTTTTATGGACTATTAAAGTGAACTAGAACAACGAGAAGTTTGGTCTGTAACAGCAGCCGGAACAATTTTAAAGATTAATTGTGTTGATGTATTTTTCTTTCTTTTTTTCCTTTCTTTGATCTTGAACACTGTATTTGCCAGGTATGTCCACATGTGAATGATTTGACCTGTGATATGAGGCTTAGCTGAAGAGGAGAGTGTATTTGCTTTCTTTTGTTTGGTTTCTTTTGAATTGTTTATCACTTGCTTTGATTTTGTTCACTGATTGTTGTGTGGTTTGTCTCTTCAGCTATTGCGGATTAATTACGGTCTCTTATTTGCTGTGGGTATTTAATTGGTAATTCTGTATGAGACCTATTTTTAGATGTTTTAAAATTAATGTCCCTCGTACAAAATAAACTTTGTATACTTTTGAAGTCACGTCTCTGTCTTTGACGCCATCTGAACCAGCAGGGTCCTTCTTATTTTTGTAATTCCTTTGGGGTTTATTTTTTTTACTTTCCTGGGTGGAGAAGTAACCTAGGTGGCGTAGTCAGTTTTGTAATACATTTAGCCAAGGGTTACAATCTTGGCGCAGCCGGCAGGGTTTTATCGATTGGCGTGTAAAGCAAGACGTGACTTTAATGTTTTTTTGTTTTGTTTTTTTGTGTGATATTAATTTGTTTTTTTTGTAAAAAAAAAAAAAACAACAAAAAAAACAGCAGCTAGCGCATTAGAGTTCTTGTACTTTCCTCTCTCTTGTGTTTTCTGTCATTTAGACTGTCACTATGGAGGATGAGATGCAGCAATTGCGAGACTTGGTGGCCGAACTTAAGGCTGATAATGAACGCCTGCGGCAAGAACGTTCTGAGGTCCAGGCAAGTCCTAGTGTGGTGCCCTCTGAGTCTAATCATAGGGGGCGGCACCTGATACGGGCCCAAGGTCTTCCTCCAATGGCAATTCAGTGGTGACGGAAAGGTTAATTTATGTCCCTAGGGAGAGGAAATGTCCTGTTTTTAGAGGGCGCACCGGAATTTCTTTGGCTGATTGGCTAGAGGAAGTGAAGGCCAGTATGCGTCTTTGCCACTTATCCAATATTGACAAAGCACACTTCCTGTATGACCATTTAGAGGGGGAAGCTAGGGAGGAAATAAAATTTAGGCCTAGTGAAGACCGGGAAGATCCAGATAAAGTTATTCAAATACTTACCGAGCTGTACGGCTGCCCGGATTCATATATTGTTTTGCAGGAGAGTTTCTTCTCTCGACGACAGCTAGAGGGGGAGACACTTCAGGAATTTTCACATGCTCTTTTTGGCTTGATGTCAAAGGTAATTAAAAATGCTCCAAATGGTATGCCTAATTCTGAGGTTCTTTTGCGTGACCAATTTGTTGTATGTTTTAGATTCTGCCCTTCGAAGGGAATTGAAACAGCTAGTACGCCAAAACCCTAGGGCTACCTTACTTGATGTTCGGGGGGAAGCCATTAGATGGGAACGTGAGGGTATAGCCAGGTCTACCAGGGATCGTAGTCTATCAACCTCTTCTACTTATGGGCTGCAGTATGGGGTTTATGGGTCAGCGCCAGCTTCAAGCTCAGAATTACAGGAGCTAAAAGAGATGCTTAAAAAGCAGCAAGAGCAGCTCGATCAGTTAACCCGTAATGTGACTTCACTTCAAAATGCCCCAAGTGTGCCTTCAAGTACTTTTAATAGGAGTTCAGTTATCTGTAGAAAGTGTCAACAGCCTGGCCATTTTGCCCGTGAATGTACTTCTCAAAATTGGTCATCAAGGGGTAACCCCACCACCTTACGTCACCTACAGCCAGAAGTGTTACGGCCCCAGCCCTCTGTTAGCTTTCAGGAAAACTAGAACCTTCTGTGCTCCTGAGCCACAGTTCAGAAGGGTATGTGTTTGGCTCAGATGCTGTTTTTCCTGATGTAGAGCACACAACCCCTTTATTGTCACCATGCCCCACGTGACCGTTAATGTTGGTGGGGTCTTAGTCCCCTGTTTGTTAGACACTGGCTCCATGGTGTCGACGGTGACTGAAAGTTTTTATTTGAAGAACTTTAAGCCCTGGGGTTTAGAAAAACTTCACTCATGTCATTGGTTGCAGCTTAAGGCTGCCAATGGCTTAGATATTCCCTATATAGGCTATTTGGAACTGGATGTGGAAGTCTTTGGTAAAGTGATTCCTAAACGTGGCGTGCTCATAGTTAAAGATTGTCCAGGTACTTCTACTCAGGTCTCTGGTATTTTGGGCATGAATGTTATTCGAGAATGTTATCATGAATTGTTTGGGCAGTATGGGCCGACTCTCTTTGAAACCACTTTAGTGCAGCAGGCCCCTAATCCTTGGCAACAAGCCCTACAGAAGTGCCATCAAGTTCAAGTTCAGGCCCCTTCAGATTCTCCGGCCCGAGTTCGGGTTCGAGGAGGTAGGTGTATTCGGATGCCTGGTGGTACCATGAAGTTTATTGCAGCCACTTGTTCTCAGCAACATACAGGGTTGACGGTAGTATTTGAGCCTTCTAGTGGTGGGTTAGCAGCTGGTCTTCTGACTTCCCCTGCCATTGTTAAGGTAGTTCGGGGACAGGTTTATATTCCTGTAATTAATGTAGGAGTAGTGGATGTTAACCTCTATGGACGAACCGTTCTTGGTACCATTAGTCCAGTAACTGTGGTGAGTTTACCCCAAGGTGTAGAGGATGTTCCCCTGAGTGTACAGGCCACAATCTCTTCTCAGATGACTTTAGGTCCATACAAGACAAGATAGATTCTCTGGATCTGTCTCCAATGACCCCTGAAGAACAGTGTGAGGTCAGGGCTTTATTATCTCAGTACTCTTCTGTGTGTTCAGCACATGACAGCGATTTGGGCTGTACTTCTTTGATCACACATGATATTCCCCTGATTGATGAGGTTCCAGTTAGACAGCGTTACCGACGTATTCCTCCCTCAGAATACGAAGCCGTTAAGGCTCATATTAATCAGTTGCTAGAAAATCAAATTATAAGAGAGAGTAGTAGCCCCTATGCATCTCCCATTGTCCTAGTGAAAAAAAAGGATGGTAGCCTGCGAATGTGCGTTGATTATCGTCAACTGAACAGTAAGACCAGAAAGGACTCATTTCCATTACCTAGAATTGAGGAGTCCTTGGACGCTCTCTCAGGTGCCAGGTGGTTCACAACAATGGATCTTGCTAGTGGCTATAATCAGGTCCCCGTGGCTGAGAAGGACAGGATGAAGACTGCTTTCTGCACCCCTTTTGGGTTATATGAGTGGAATAGGATGGCCTTCGGCCTGTGCAATGCACCTAGTACATTTCAGAGACTGATGGAGCGCATGTTTGGCTCGCAGCATTTTCAATCTTTGTTGCTTTATCTAGATGATGTCATCGTGTTCTCTTCCTCAGTGTCTGAGCATTTGCAGCGGCTGGAGGTGGTCCTGAAGCGTCTACAACAGGAAGGCTTGAAGGTCAAATTGGAGAAGTGTTCGTTCTTTCAGTCTGAGGTGAACTACCTGGGGCACTTGATTACTGCCCAAGGGGTGGGTACAGATCCGAAGAAAATTGAGGCAGTTGCTAATTGGCCGCCTCCACAACAGGTTTCAGAACTTCGGTCGTTTCTTGGCTTCGCCAGCTACTATAGACGGTTTGTGGAGGGGTTTGCAAAACTGGCTGCCCCGCTTCATCGCTTAGTAGCTGACCTGTCCGGAGCTAAGAGGAAGGGCCCAGCCCGGTCCTGTGTGGAGGTTTGGACAGAGGAGTGTCAGCGAAGTTTTGATGCCCTAAAGCAACGGTTGGTGAGTGCTCCCCTGTTGGCGTACGCTGACTTCTCTTTGCCATTTATCTTAGAAATCGATGCCAGTTATAGCGGATTGGGAGCAGTTCTGTCGCAGGAGCAGGAGGGCAGAGTTCGACCAGTAGCCTATGCCAGTCGTGGTTTGAGGCCTTCGGAGAGGAACATGTCCAATTATAGTTCCATGAAATTGGAATTTCTTGCCCTTAAATGGGCAATGGCTGAGAAATTTCGTGAGTACTTACTGGGACAGAAGTGTGTGGTCTACACTGATAATAATCCTCTGAGTTACCTTAATACCGCTAAACTTGGTGCTCTAGAACAAAGGTGGGCTGCACAACTCGCTGCTTTTGACTTCAGCATTAGGTATCGTTCTGGACGAAGTAATCGGAATGCCGATGCACTCTCCCGACAGCATCCTGTTGGACCTGTGCTTGAGAATATGATTCCGGGAAGTTCCCTGCCAAAGTCCCTCCAACAAGTCGCTTCTATCAGACCTCAGAGAGGCGTACAAGCATCCATTACCGCTTTCCCTGGCTATTCTGCGGCAGATTTACACAAGCTACAGGAGGCAGATGCAGTATTGGGAGAATTCCTGAAGCTGTGGAGGAGAGGGAGATACCCGTTACGTGAAGAGCAGCAGGGATTGTGTGCTGATGTAGGTAAACTCTTGAAACAGTGGAAACGATTACAAGTGAAGGATGGTGTGTTGTACCGTCAGTGTCACCATTCCCAGGGCGGCGAGGCCTTTCTTCAGCTCTTGCTCCCAACATCGTTGAAGACTATAGTGATGCAGCAGCTTCATGATGAGCATGGCCATCAGGGCGTGGAACGTACAACAGAGCTGGTGAGACAAAGGTGTTTCTGGCCAGGTATGAGTGAGGATGTGAAGCGTTGGTGCCACCAATGTGAACGCTGTACTGTTGCCAAGGATGTTTTCCCTCGAGTGCAGACCTATATGGGTCATTTATTGGCTTCAAAGCCTAATCAAATTCTGGCCATTGATTTCACCCTGATTGAACCATCACAGAACGGAATGGAGAATGTTCTTGTGCTGACGGATGTGTTTTCTAAATATACCCAGGCTGTACCTACCCGTGACCAGAGAGCTTCTACGGTGGCAAAGGTGTTGGTACATGAGTGGTTCTACAAGTTTGGTGTTCCCAGTCGCATCCACTCGGATCAGGGGAGGAACTTTGAAAGCACCCTTATTCATCAGTTGTGTGCATTGTATGGCATTGAACGGAGTCGGACCACCCCAGCCCATCCTACTGGAAATGGTCAATGCGAGCGATTTAATCGCACTCTGCACAATCTGCTGCGTACTCTACCGTCTTGCAAGAAGAAGAACTGGGCAGCATATCTCCCTCAACTGGTTTTCTCCTACAACACTACCCCACATCAGTCTACGGGTGAATCGCCATATCTTTTAATGTTTGGGCAAGATCCACAATTGCCTATTGACTTCCTCTTGGGTAGAATTGAGACTCCTACTCAGGGCAGTGTCCATGACTGGATTTATGACCATCAAGCTAGACTTCAAGTGGCCTTTGACGGAGCTGGAAGTCGCATGAAGATTGCAGCGGAACGTAGAAAAGAGCGTCATGATCGGCGGGTACAGGATGATCCTTTGAGCCAAGGCCAGTTGGTGTATCTGCGGGACCTTTGTGTGCGAGGCCGGGCAAAGATCCAAGACCGCTGGAGTTCTGTTCTTTATAAAGTGCTGCGAGCCCCGACATCAGGCGGGTCAGTGTACACAATTGCTCCTGTTGAAGATTTGGAAAAAGTTAGACATGTGCATCGTACTTTGTTAAGAGCTCAACCAGCTGGCCAGAATTTGTCAGAGCCTCGTAATCCTCTCCTTTCGAATTCTGATCAATCATCGGTGGACTCTGGCGAGGATGATCTATTGGATGAAACTTGGCTAGTAGTGTCCACAGAGCGGGAGGTCCCTCCGGTGACGGTACCCATTGCTGTTCAGGCACCTTCAAGTTGTGCTCCACTCCTACCCCACAGCCCTGACGGTGTCCCCTTGTCATCGGGTAGAGTTCCGGAGCCTCCTCTGGTCCATGACTCTTTTGCCTGGTAATCCCTTAGTGGCATCAGAGGGTACCACCACTACTGTAAGACCACTGCTACGTCGAACCACCCGAAGAAACGCAGGCTACCATTCCAATGCCCATCATTTGCCAGAGACAATGGGAGGCAGAAGGGGCAGTGTGAATTCGCAAGTAACTGTTGCTAGGGGGGTTTCTACTCTTTTTAGGCCTTGGAGTTAATATCGTCGGGTCGACGAATTTAAAAACTAGGGGGTAGAATGTGACCGGTTAAGAGTTTCTGAGTTGTTTTAATGGGAAGACACGCCCAGCGGAATTGAGCCACGGCACGATATTGAATACACCTGTGTGGCTCAATTAGGGAGGTTTGTTGGGTCCCGGTGGCTCTATAAAAAGTTTGTCTAAAGGCATCATTGTCATTCTTCTCCGTACTGCGTGTAACAAAAGTCTAAATGGTGATATTTCCTGTAGCTATTCCCTGGTGAGTCCTTTGACTTATTGCTCTTCTCCAGTTATAGATCACCGTCTAAATATGTGTTGTCATTAGGGATGTGCGTGCAGTGGCGAGCGCAGGTTGCATAAAGCTTACTGTAGCCTAATTGATCTTTCACTTTGAGGTAAGACAAATTATTGGGGTCTTTCTTAATTCTTGAAGGGGGAACTCTTTAGAAATTGATACACTATTTTGTGCTGTTACTGTATCATTTCAGGTGTGGTCCAGAGCGCTAGCTGCTGTTTTCTTAGGGGTTCTATACTCGTGGTGTCGCTGTTTGTCGGCTGGCTGTAGTGATTGGACGTTTGCGGTTTCGAACCGCTGTAGTGACCGAGCTCTTCCACAGTCTCTGCCCTGACTGGTCTGTATGAGGGTTGCTGAATTATTGGGCATGCGTGTTTTATATGGACTATTAAAGTGAACTAGAACAACGAGAAGTTTGGTCTGTAACAGCAGCCGGAACAATTTTAAAGATTAATTGTGTTGATGTATTTTTCTTTCTTTTTTTCCTTTCTTTGATCTTGAACACTGTATTTGCCAGGTATGTCCACATGTGAATGATTTGACCTGTGATATGAGGCTTAGCTGAAGAGGAGAGTGTATTTGCTTTTTTTTGTTTGGTTTCTTTTGAATTGTTTATCACTTGCTTTGATTTTGTTCACTGATTGTTGTGTGGTTTGTCTCTTCAGCTATTGCGGATTAATTACGGTCTCTTATTTGCTGTGGGTATTTAATTGGTAATTGTGTATGAGACCTATTTTTAGATGTTTTAAAATTAATGTCCCTCGTACAAAATAAACTTTGTATACTTTTGAAGTCACGTCTCTGTCTTTGACGCCATCTGAACCAGCAGGGTCCTTCTTATTTTTGTAATTCCTTTGGGGTTTATTTTTTTACTTTCCTGGGTGGAGAAGTAACCTAGGTGGCGTAGTCAGTTTTTGTAATACATTTAGCCAAGGGTTACATAAATATAGTAAAGTGTAATTTATT
>NW_024121280.1:151629-223384 GCF_016745375.1 Pimephales promelas
CGTAGTACGCAATAATTCTGACTAAATAAACATATTGCTAAAATATTTGTTGTTGGAGAAAATAAATGTGCCATATGTGGAATTTTAAACCTACAAGTATATATTTTTAATGAAAGTGAAAGTGATTATAATGGGGTAATCAAATGCAGGCTAATATAATTTAGTTTGTGCGTTGTTTTTTGTTTTTATTTTCATTTTTAGTTTAGCTTTTAGTCAATATAAAAACAAAAGCTTTTTGCACATAATATATTGCATAGCCTATATTATTTTTTGTTCCATATACTTCAATATCAACATTGTTTTGTAGGATATCATTGGGCCGAATGTGAATATATATATATATATATATATATATATATATATATATATATATATATATTTTTTTTTTTTTTTAAATATAAAGATTTCTTTATCTAAATAGAAAATGTAGAAAGTACCGAGATATATATCGTATATCGCCATTTGACCAAAAAATATCGAGATATGATTTTTTGGCCATATCGCCCAGCCCTAATCGTGATTATAAAAGTTTGTGTTTACATAATATATGTGGGTGCACTGTGTATAATTATTTTTATAATATAAATACACACACATGCAGTGGCGCAAAAAGTGGGTATGCGCTATATGCGGCGCATAGGGGCGCAGCACAATGGGGGGCGCCAAAGCGATGGTAAAAAAAAAATAAAAAAAAAAAATATATATATATATATGCTATATTGTATTTCTATATGTAGCTGCCGTTGTGCGTTTCTAAATCATTTCTGCATACCTTCAATGTTATATAAAATTTTAGAGGACTAACAGCCAGGCTAGAGTAGGCGCCCTCATGGAGAAGGGGGGCGGGTAATATCGCGAGCGGGCGGGCCGCCGCCGTGAGCTGAGCGAGCAGGTACGAGTAGAGTTGTCGTCGAAAAAGATGGATAAAACAAAATGCTGTGGGGCTAAAAATAGAAAAAGAAAGAGAGAAAAGGAGATGGCATGTAAATTGAAATAACTGCATCCATTGCTGAAAGCCAACAGGTAGGATTTAAAATGTGACATGCATGTAGGCTATCTATATCTCGGTGGCCATCGGGACTACCGGGAGACCCGCTGGGCCGACGTGCTTTTCAGCCAATACATTTCATCCTTTTTTAATTTATTTGTCTTAACGGCCCACAAAACTCATACATTTGTTTGTTGTTTTTTTTTGTTTAGTTTTTTGCTTAATTGGCGGAGCTGTGCTGGTGTAATGCATTGGTCAAAAAAAAGTCAGCTTTAGTTTTTTTTTTTCTGACACACTGGCCCATGAAATATGTCATTATGCGCTTATCAAGTATAGAAATTAGTGCAAAACTAATTATTAAATTCCTTTATTTTTCTGTGCATTTTGTTTTACAATAGCCTTGGCTATTACCATCGTGGAATTAATATTATAAACTATTATTATGTAGTAGTGTAATGTAGACAGACACTAACTAAAAGAGGTTCAAATTTTTCTTTGTTTAATTTGCACCCTGAATATGGGTTGGAGCTTTTAATTTTGAACTCTCAAAGTGCACCAGACTGCTGAATTTAACATTACAGAACCAAAAATTTCTTACGGGGGAGCATGCCCCCGAACCCCCTAGAGAAACAGAGGTCCACCTACCACAGTTTTACCTAAAATCCTGTGAGAAACACTGGTATTGCTGTTCCAATGGAGCTTATAGTTTTCTTAGGGGTTCATCAAGGTGGAGTAGCTATAGTTTAATTGTGTTAATAAGCGACAATTTTGCACTTATTTTTTTTATGTTAGCTCTCATTTCTTCCACTCACTTATTACTCAGCACACTTACATTACATTTTTTTGCATATTTTTTTTTTTTTTTTTTTAGGTCGGGGGGTGGGGGGGATGGGTGGGTGGGGGGGGGGGGCTAAAATTGTTTTGCTGCATACCCCTCTGAAACTGGGTAGTTGCGCCCCTGCACACATGCATGTATATATTAAGAAATATTTTCATATATATACTGTATCTAGATTTATATATAATTTAGATTATATAAATATAAATATTTTATATGAAATAATACTTTTTACTTAAATATACATGCATGTGTGTGTATTTTTTATGTATTACAAAATAATTTTACACAGTGCACCCACATATATTATGTAAACACAAACTTTTATTTTGGATGCGAATAATCGTTTGACAGCACTAATTTTTACTGATTAAAACAGCTGTTTTCTATGTGAATGTGACCGGTTAAGAGTTTCTGAGTTTTTTTAATGGGAAGACACGCCCAGCGGAATTGAGCCACGGCACGATATTGAATACACCTGTGTGGCTCAATTAGGGAGGTTTGTTGGGTCCCGGTGGCTCTATAAAAAGTTTGTCTAAAGGCACCATTGTCATTCTTCTCCGTACTGCGTGTAACAAAAGTCTAAATGGTGATATTTCCTGTAGCTATTCCCTGGTGAGTCCTTTGACTTATTGCTCTTCTCCAGTTATAGATCACCGTCTAAATATGTGTTGTCATTAGGGATGTGCGTGCAGTGCACTGCATGAAAAGTGGGATTTTCGTCCCCGTAAACTGCCGGAAATCTCCCTAATTTTCGGCAGTTAACGACAATTTACAGACTGTGAACGTCGCGTTCCACTGTGCCACATATTGACGGAAACGAACCATGACGTATGCATGCAGCGCTCGCGGAGGTGCGAATGGCCCTAATTAGCATATGAATAGCAGCACTGCGCGCGCCTTGCCAGAGAATGGCTTGAATTTCCTCACTCAGTATTGGTTGAAATTCACTACATTTAAACAAGAAAATCACTCGTGATTGGTTGGCAGATCTGTTACTATTGGTCAGCCGACATAAAATTATAATAATAATAATCATATATATATATATTCATATGATATGCTATTATGTTGTTTATTCATGTCATTGTTATCCTATGGACTAAATTATTATTACCATCAAGGACATGAATTTATTGAGGAAAGGAACATTTGCCACATACTGTTTATTCAAAGAAATAGCTTTATTAGAACAAACACAAAACTATGTACACAGCATAGGAGAACATCTTTCAAAGCACAGAAAACATGTCCTCCACCCTCTGGAAACATGGGACAACATACATACATACAGCACTACAGTTATACAAATAAATCAATAATATATTGCATCTCTATTCAAAAATAAATTGCCCTGAATGGCATCAGAATTGGGCACCAGATATATCAAACACAATGTACAGTGGAGCCAGAATTATGAACGAATAATAAGGATGTAATTTAAAGGTATGGTTCACTTTGAAATAAATTTTTGATATGTTTTATCTTATCTCAAGGGCATCCAAGATGCAGGTGGTTTTGTTTCCACAGTATTTTCAATTTTGATATTTTTAGGTCAAACTGTTGTTGTCTGTCAGTCATATAATGCAGGTCTATGGTCACCACCTCAAAGAGCATGCACAAAGAAGACCAAATTAAACATGATTTAATGACTCATAAATTAAGTACACAATGATTGACTAAGACACGAAATGAGCGTTTTGGGAAAGAAAACAAACAGTATTTATATTGTATAAATGTGTGTGTGTGTGTGTGTATATATATATATATATATATATTTAGATATACACAAAATGCAATACATCTTAATATGTTTAGATCTTCACAGTAAAACTTCCGAAATCTGTGTAAACAATGAGTGACGTACCAGTGCAAGATCGCTTCTGGCGGTTTCCACCGCATGCGCAGATCATATATATATATATACACACACACACACTGTTCATTTTCTCACACAAACCGCTCGTCTCGTATCTTAAGCCATCAAGGTGTACTTACAGTTATGATTCATTAAATCATGTTTAATTTGTACTTCTCTGTGCATGCTCTTTTAAGAGATCCCCATAGACTTCCATTATATGACTGACTGATGCCCTTGACGTAAGCCAAAACATTTCAAAAAATAATTTCAAAGTGAACTATCCCTTTAAAACTCTTAATTCAAGTCCTGTAGGCTTGGCTCATCAGGGCGAAGTGAATTTAAGTCTTTGCGACGCGTGCTTGAGGTTCACCTTGATGTACATACACCTCAGTGGCTGTGGAACCGAATTTCATGACCCCTTCTGCAAAGTTGAAAAAGACAAATGATTTAGATGTATGCAAAGGCAATCTGCCCCAAGTCCCCACATTTGTAAGCAAAAATATGTTTCTTCTGCATCCACTACCTGGTTTCCTTCAGGCGATGGCGGATGTCGACCAGTAGTTTCAGGACCTTTTTCTGGAACACTGAAATAAACGAACACATTTGGTGATGTTTACAATGCTCTAATTAGAATAACAAAGTTTGCTAGCTCACAAGAGAGAAGGTGTCTATTAAAAGTGTCTTCTCCACTGCCAATCAACACTTACCACCAGGTTTCAGTCACTGCATCTCCCAGTCTCAGTCACTGCATCTATACACAAAAAAAAATGTGTTTTAAAAGTTATTATCAAATGATGAAACTGAACAGATTTATAAGATATTTAAAAACTTGGTCAAACATTTATAACTGAATATAACATGCCATGTTCCAGTTCTCTTTGGCGTTTTCACCACTGTCTCACGCTCAAAGTCATCTATAAACACAGACGTTAATCCAAATTAGTTTAGTTTTACTTTTTATTTGACTGGGGTCTGTTCAAAAGAAAAGAGGATGAGATCACAACACGTAACGTTACCTTATTTAGGTGTTTTTTCTCCATCAGCGAAGGACACCTCACTCCTAACAGCCCCTGAGAGACAAAACAAATCACAAACATCTGAAGATTTCACTCATCACACAAAGTGATGCAATTTTACAAACAAGGATAGCCTACACTAGAGCATACAAGCACATTACGCGCTTTGTTTTAGGACCCTGGCACTTATTATTTTTTCATAATTTCTGACGATATTCAGAGTAAATGAGTTAGTTTGATTACTATCAAAGAATGGTAGCTAACTTGCAGCCAGATAACAACGTGCAACCCAACGTACAGTTTAGTGTCCCAAATTTGTTCAAATTGAAATGAAACAAAAAAAGAATTAAGAGCAGCAAGCTAACGCAAAACAAAAAACTGTTCCGTTAGGTTAACACCCTTGGACATTCGCGGCAGTAATCACAGCCGATTTGTGAAGTTTAAGACAAAAACGCTAAACTACCAAAAACTATAAGTAGACATGGACATAGAATTCACTAAGCTGGACGAACTTACCTTCAATTTAGAGGAAAAGATGGGTTCCCCAGCGATCATGACGGCGAAGCAGGCTGAATATCTGTGTAGTTACTTTCTGCTTAAAAAACACGCCACATGCCTGGCACGTTGCCTCAGCCAATCAGAGTGGCTGACGTTACAGGTTGGATTATGACGATATGCTGCCTCAGCCAATCAGAGTTACGTTCACTGGTTTTTGACTCAGGTTGAAAGGCTGTCGCCGGCTGTCCTTGACTTTTCTGCTGCTGTTAGTTCATTTTAAATTAGGAATAAGGTGGATATACCTAAATAGGCTACCATGAAATGTAAAAATACATATATGCATAAATAAATAACTTTATTAGGTTACTTAAAATAAATAAACCAGTAAAAAAATTGTAAAAAACAAAAAACATCTGTTTATAACTGTGAATTAACATCAAAGATGTATCATATATTTTGAAAACTCTTCCTTAAATGTTATGATGAATCTTATAATTTTATTAGGAAAATTTCATATTCATAAGAGTAAAATGAATAATTCTAAACCTTGTTTGAAGTTTTTTTTTTTTTGGTCTAATTTTTAGTTTTCAGTATATTCTGTCTCTCAAATGTATCGATAAAAATGTAGTGATACAATTGTATTTGCTAAAGAATATTGAAGCTAATTGAAGCTAATTTTCTTTCTTTAAATAGTACAAATTACTGGTTTCTAACTTTCTCTTAAATCATAATATTATACACAATAGAGATAGTCCCTTTCCTGTTTTTATTTCATTTGTTCAATTCTGTCCTATTTTTATTTGTTTCTTATTTATTGTGAAATTATTATTTGTTGATTGTTATCTTTTTGGATGTCATGTTATTGTTGTAATTGTTGTGCATTATGTGCAATGTTAAAAAAACAAAAAACAAAAAAAAACACAGCAATTAGGTTATACTGAGCCTGATCTTGTCTTAGAATGAAGTTATACCTTTCAGAAAAATGTTACCTGGGGTGAAACTCCCCTACCCTTATTTGCATGTGTATAGCTCACAGCATTTTCATTTACATGTCAAAGCCTCCTCTAGATTTAGGAGAAGGGGGGACAATGGGGGGACAACTGCCAAGCAAGGCCCACGTCAATTTCCGGCAATTCACAGCAGTTTTGAGTGTTACCTGTAAATTGCCGTGTGCAGTCGTAAACCTGAACTTCCACGACAATCTACAGTGCCGCTTACTGACGAAAATCCCACTTTTCATGCAGTGGTGGCGAGCGCAGGTTGCATAAAGCTTACTGTAGCCTAATTGATCTTTCACTTTGAGGTAAGACAAATTATTGGGGTCTTTCTTAATTCTTGAAGGGGGAACTCTTTAGAAATTGATACACTATTTTGTGCTGTTACTGTATCATTTCAGGTGTGGTCCAGAGCGCTAGCTGCTGTTTTCTTAGGGGTTCTATACTCGTGGTGTCGCTGTTTGTCGGCTGGCTGTAGTGATTGGACGTTTGCGGTTTCGAACCGCTGTAGTGACCGAGCTCTTCCACAATCTCTGCCCTGACTGGTCTGTATGAGGGTTGCTGAATTATTGGGCATGCGTGTTTATTATGGACTATTAAAGTGAACTAGAACAACGAGAAGTTTGGTCTGTAACAGCAGCCGGAACAATTTTAAAGATTAATTGTGTTGATGTATTTTTCTTTCTTTTTTTTCCTTTCTTTGATCTTGAACACTGTATTTGCCAGGTATGTCCACATGTGAATGATTTGACCTGTGATATGAGGCTTAGCTGAAGAGGAGAGTGTATTTGCTTTTTTTTGTTTGGTTTCTTTTGAATTGTTTATCACTTGCTTTGATTTTGTTCACTGATTGTTGTGTGGTTTGTCTCTTCAGCTATTGCGGATTAATTACGGTCTCTTATTTGCTGTGGGTATTTAATTGGTAATTGTGTATGAGACCTATTTTTAGATGTTTTAAAATTAATGTCCCTCGTACAAAATAAACTTTGTATACTTTTGAAGTCACGTCTCTGTCTTTGACGCCATCTGAACCAGCAGGGTCCTTCTTATTTTTGTAATTCCTTTGGGGTTTATTTTTTTTACTTTCCTGGGTGGAGAAGTAACCTAGGTGGCGTAGTCAGTTTTGTAATACATTTAGCCAAGGGTTACAATCTTGGCGCAGCCGGCAGGGTTTTATCGATTGGCGTGTAAAGCAAGACGTGACTTTAATGTTTTTTTTGTTTTGTTTTTTTGTGTGATATTAATTTGTTTTTTTTTGTAAAAAAAAAAAACAACAAAAAAAACAGCAGCTAGCGCATTAGAGTTCTTGTACTTTCCTCTCTCTTGTGTTTTCTGTCATTTAGACTGTCACTATGGAGGATGAGATGCAGCAATTGCGAGACTTGGTGGCCGAACTTAAGGCTGATAATGAACGCCTGCGGCAAGAACGTTCTGAGGTCCAGGCAAGTCCTAGTGTGGTGCCCTCTGAGTCTAATCATAGGGGGGCGGCACCTGATACGGGCCCAAGGTCTTCCTCCAATGGCAATTCAGTGGTGACGGAAAGGTTAATTTATGTCCCTAGGGAGAGGAAATGTCCTGTTTTTAGAGGGCGCACCGGAATTTCTTTGGCTGATTGGCTAGAGGAAGTGAAGGCCAGTATGCGTCTTCGCCACTTATCCAATATTGACAAAGCACACTTCCTGTATGACCATTTAGAGGGGGAAGCTAGGGAGGAAATAAAATTTAGGCCTAGTGAAGACCGGGAAGATCCAGATAAAGTTATTCAAATACTTACCGAGCTGTACGGCTGCCCGGATTCATATATTGTTTTGCAGGAGAGTTTCTTCTCTCGACGACAGCTAGAGGGGGAGACACTTCAGGAATTTTCACATGCTCTTTTTGGCTTGATGTCAAAGGTAATTAAAAATGCTCCAAATGGTATGCCTAATTCTGAGGTTCTTTTGCGTGACCAATTTGTTGTATGTTTTAGATTCTGCCCTTCGAAGGGAATTGAAACAGCTAGTACGCCAAAACCCTAGGGCTACCTTACTTGATGTTCGGGGGAAGCCATTAGATGGGAACGTGAGGGTATAGCCAGGTCTACCAGGGATCGTAGTCTATCAACCTCTTCTACTTATGGGCTGCAGTATGGGGTTTATGGGTCAGCGCCAGCTTCAAGCTCAGAATTACAGGAGCTAAAAGAGATGCTTAAAAAGCAGCAAGAGCAGCTCGATCAGTTAACCCGTAATGTGACTTCACTTCAAAATGCCCCAAGTGTGCCTTCAAGTACTTTTAATAGGAGTTCAGTTATCTGTAGAAAGTGTCAACAGCCTGGCCATTTTGCCCGTGAATGTACTTCTCAAAATTGGTCATCAAGGGGTAACCCCACCACCTTACGTCACCTACAGCCAGAAGTGTTACGGCCCCAGCCCTCTGTTAGCTTTCAGGAAAACTAGAACCTTCTGTGCTCCTGAGCCACAGTTCAGAAGGGTATGTGTTTGGCTCAGATGCTGTTTTTCCTGATGTAGAGCACACAACCCCTTTATTGTCACCATGCCCCCACGTGACCGTTAATGTTGGTGGGGTCTTAGTCCCCTGTTTGTTAGACACTGGCTCCATGGTGTCGACGGTGACTGAAAGTTTTTATTTGAAGAACTTTAAGCCCTGGGGTTTAGAAAAACTTCACTCATGTCATTGGTTGCAGCTTAAGGCTGCCAATGGCTTAGATATTCCCTATATAGGCTATTTGGAACTGGATGTGGAAGTCTTTGGTAAAGTGATTCCTAAACGTGGCGTGCTCATAGTTAAAGATTGTCCAGGTACTTCTACTCAGGTCTCTGGTATTTTGGGCATGAATGTTATTCGAGAATGTTATCATGAATTGTTTGGGCAGTATGGGCCGACTCTCTTTGAAACCACTTTAGTGCAGCAGGCCCCTAATCCTTGGCAACAAGCCCTACAGAAGTGCCATCAAGTTCAAGTTCAGGCCCCTTCAGATTCTCCGGCCCGAGTTCGGGTTCGAGGAGGTAGGTGTATTCGGATGCCTGGTGGTACCATGAAGTTTATTGCAGCCACTTGTTCTCAGCAACATACAGGGTTGACGGTAGTATTTGAGCCTTCTAGTGGTGGGTTAGCAGCTGGTCTTCTGACTTCCCCTGCCATTGTTAAGGTAGTTCGGGGACAGGTTTATATTCCTGTAATTAATGTAGGAGTAGTGGATGTTAACCTCTATGGACGAACCGTTCTTGGTACCATTAGTCCAGTAACTGTGGTGAGTTTACCCCAAGGTGTAGAGGATGTTCCCCTGAGTGTACAGGCCACAATCTCTTCTCAGATGACTTTAGGTCCCATACAAGACAAGATAGATTCTCTGGATCTGTCTCCAATGACCCCTGAAGAACAGTGTGAGGTCAGGGCTTTATTATCTCAGTACTCTTCTGTGTTTTCAGCACATGACAGCGATTTGGGCTGTACTTCTTTGATCACACATGATATTCCCCTGATTGATGAGGTTCCAGTTAGACAGCGTTACCGACGTATTCCTCCCTCAGAATACGAAGCCGTTAAGGCTCATATTAATCAGTTGCTAGAAAATCAAATTATAAGAGAGAGTAGTAGCCCCTATGCATCTCCCATTGTCCTAGTGAAAAAAAAGGATGGTAGCCTGCGAATGTGCGTTGATTATCGTCAACTGAACAGTAAGACCAGAAAGGACTCATTTCCATTACCTAGAATTGAGGAGTCCTTGGACGCTCTCTCAGGTGCCAGGTGGTTCACAACAATGGATCTTGCTAGTGGCTATAATCAGGTCCCCGTGGCTGAGAAGGACAGGATGAAGACTGCTTTCTGCACCCCTTTTGGGTTATATGAGTGGAATAGGATGGCCTTCGGCCTGTGCAATGCACCTAGTACATTTCAGAGACTGATGGAGCGCATGTTTGGCTCGCAGCATTTTCAATCTTTGTTGCTTTATCTAGATGATGTCATCGTGTTCTCTTCCTCAGTGTCTGAGCATTTGCAGCGGCTGGAGGTGGTCCTGAAGCGTCTACAACAGGAAGGCTTGAAGGTCAAATTGGAGAAGTGTTCGTTCTTTCAGTCTGAGGTGAACTACCTGGGGCACTTGATTACTGCCCAAGGGGTGGGTACAGATCCGAAGAAAATTGAGGCAGTTGCTAATTGGCCGCCTCCACAACAGGTTTCAGAACTTCGGTCGTTTCTTGGCTTCGCCAGCTACTATAGACGGTTTGTGGAGGGGTTTGCAAAACTGGCTGCCCCGCTTCATCGCTTAGTAGCTGACCTGTCCGGAGCTAAGAGGAAGGGCCCAGCCCGGTCCTGTGTGGAGGTTTGGACAGAGGAGTGTCAGCGAAGTTTTGATGCCCTAAAGCAACGGTTGGTGAGTGCTCCCCTGTTGGCGTACGCTGACTTCTCTTTGCCATTTATCTTAGAAATCGATGCCAGTTATAGCGGATTGGGAGCAGTTCTGTCGCAGGAGCAGGAGGGCAGAGTTCGACCAGTAGCCTATGCCAGTCGTGGTTTGAGGCCTTCGGAGAGGAACATGTCCAATTATAGTTCCATGAAATTGGAATTTCTTGCCCTTAAATGGGCAATGGCTGAGAAATTTCGTGAGTACTTACTGGGACAGAAGTGTGTGGTCTACACTGATAATAATCCTCTGAGTTACCTTAATACCGCTAAACTTGGTGCTCTAGAACAAAGGTGGGCTGCACAACTCGCTGCTTTTGACTTCAGCATTAGGTATCGTTCTGGACGAAGTAATCGGAATGCCGATGCACTCTCCCGACAGCATCCTGTTGGACCTGTGCTTGAGAATATGATTCCGGGAAGTTCCCTGCCAAAGTCCCTCCAACAAGTCGCTTCTATCAGACCTCAGAGAGGCGTACAAGCATCCATTACCGCTTTCCCTGGCTATTCTGCGGCAGATTTACACAAGCTACAGGAGGCAGATGCAGTATTGGGAGAATTCCTGAAGCTGTGGAGGAGAGGGAGATACCCGTTACGTGAAGAGCAGCAGGGATTGTGTGCTGATGTAGGTAAACTCTTGAAACAGTGGAAACGATTACAAGTGAAGGATGGTGTGTTGTACCGTCAGTGTCACCATTCCCAGGGCGGCGAGGCCTTTCTTCAGCTCTTGCTCCCAACATCGTTGAAGACTATAGTGATGCAGCAGCTTCATGATGAGCATGGCCATCAGGGCGTGGAACGTACAACAGAGCTGGTGAGACAAAGGTGTTTCTGGCCAGGTATGAGTGAGGATGTGAAGCGTTGGTGCCACCAATGTGAACGCTGTACTGTTGCCAAGGATGTTTTCCCTCGAGTGCAGACCTATATGGGTCATTTATTGGCTTCAAAGCCTAATCAAATTCTGGCCATTGATTTCACCCTGATTGAACCATCACAGAACGGAATGGAGAATGTTCTTGTGCTGACGGATGTGTTTTCTAAATATACCCAGGCTGTACCTACCCGTGACCAGAGAGCTTCTACGGTGGCAAAGGTGTTGGTACATGAGTGGTTCTACAAGTTTGGTGTTCCCAGTCGCATCCACTCGGATCAGGGGAGGAACTTTGAAAGCACCCTTATTCATCAGTTGTGTGCATTGTATGGCATTGAACGGAGTCGGACCACCCCAGCCCATCCTACTGGAAATGGTCAATGCGAGCGATTTAATCGCACTCTGCACAATCTGCTGCGTACTCTACCGTCTTGCAAGAAGAAGAACTGGGCAGCATATCTCCCTCAACTGGTTTTCTCCTACAACACTACCCCACATCAGTCTACGGGTGAATCGCCATATCTTTTAATGTTTGGGCAAGATCCACAATTGCCTATTGACTTCCTCTTGGGTAGAATTGAGACTCCTACTCAGGGCAGTGTCCATGACTGGATTTATGACCATCAAGCTAGACTTCAAGTGGCCTTTGACGGAGCTGGAAGTCGCATGAAGATTGCAGCGGAACGTAGAAAAGAGCGTCATGATCGGCGGGTACAGGATGATCCTTTGAGCCAAGGCCAGTTGGTGTATCTGCGGGACCTTTGTGTGCGAGGCCGGGCAAAGATCCAAGACCGCTGGAGTTCTGTTCTTTATAAAGTGCTGCGAGCCCCGACATCAGGCGGGTCAGTGTACACAATTGCTCCTGTTGAAGATTTGGAAAAAGTTAGACATGTGCATCGTACTTTGTTAAGAGCTCAACCAGCTGGCCAGAATTTGTCAGAGCCTCGTAATCCTCTCCTTTCGAATTCTGATCAATCATCGGTGGACTCTGGCGAGGATGATCTATTGGATGAAACTTGGCTAGTAGTGTCCACAGAGCGGGAGGTCCCTCCGGTGACGGTACCCATTGCTGTTCAGGCACCTTCAAGTTGTGCTCCACTCCTACCCCACAGCCCTGACGGTGTCCCCTTGTCATCGGGTAGAGTTCCGGAGCCTCCTCTGGTCCATGACTCTTTGCCTGGTAATCCCTTAGTGGCATCAGAGGGTACCACCACTACTGTAAGACCACTGCTACGTCGAACCACCCGAAGAAACGCAGGCTACCATTCCAATGCCCATCATTTGCCAGAGACAATGGGAGGCAGAAGGGGCAGTGTGAATTCGCAAGTAACTGTTGCTAGGGGGGTTTCTACTCTTTTTAGGCCTTGGAGTTAATATCGTCGGGTCGACGAATTTAAAAACTAGGGGGTAGAATGTGACCGGTTAAGAGTTTCTGAGTTGTTTTAATGGGAAGACACGCCCAGCGGAATTGAGCCACGGCACGATATTGAATACACCTGTGTGGCTCAATTAGGGAGGTTTGTTGGGTCCCGGTGGCTCTATAAAAAGTTTGTCTAAAGGCACCATTGTCATTCTTCTCCGTACTGCGTGTAACAAAAGTCTAAATGGTGATATTTCCTGTAGCTATTCCCTGGTGAGTCCTTTGACTTATTGCTCTTCTCCAGTTATAGATCACCGTCTAAATATGTGTTGTCATTAGGGATGTGCGTGCAGTGGCGAGCGCAGGTTGCATAAAGCTTACTGTAGCCTAATTGATCTTTCACTTTGAGGTAAGACAAATTATTGGGGTCTTTCTTAATTCTTGAAGGGGGAACTCTTTAGAAATTGATACACTATTTTGTGCTGTTACTGTATCATTTCAGGTGTGGTCCAGAGCGCTAGCTGCTGTTTTCTTAGGGGTTCTATACTCGTGGTGTCGCTGTTTGTCGGCTGGCTGTAGTGATTGGACGTTTGCGGTTTCGAACCGCTGTAGTGACCGAGCTCTTCCACAATCTCTGCCCTGACTGGTCTGTATGAGGGTTGCTGAATTATTGGGCATGCGTGTTTATTATGGACTATTAAAGTGAACTAGAACAACGAGAAGTTTGGTCTGTAACAGCAGCCGGAACAATTTTAAAGATTAATTGTGTTGATGTATTTTTCTTTCTTTTTTTTCCTTTCTTTGATCTTGAACACTGTATTTGCCAGGTATGTCCACATGTGAATGATTTGACCTGTGATATGAGGCTTAGCTGAAGAGGAGAGTGTATTTGCTTTCTTTTGTTTGGTTTCTTTTGAATTGTTTATCACTTGCTTTGATTTTGTTCACTGATTGTTGTGTGGTTTGTCTCTTCAGCTATTGCGGATTAATTACGGTCTCTTATTTGCTGTGGGTATTTAATTGGTAATTGTGTATGAGACCTATTTTTAGATGTTTTAAAATTAATGTCCCTCGTACAAAATAAACTTTGTATACTTTTGAAGTCACGTCTCTGTCTTTGACGCCATCTGAACCAGCAGGGTCCTTCTTATTTTTGTAATTCCTTTGGGGTTTATTTTTTTTACTTTCCTGGGTGGAGAAGTAACCTAGGTGGCGTAGTCAGTTTTGTAATACATTTAGCCAAGGGTTACATAAATATAGTAAAGTGTAATTTATTTCCTGTGATCAAAGCTGAATGTTCAGCATCTAACAAATCACTCTAATATGATGATTTGCTGCACAAAAAAAACATTTCTGATTATTATCAATGTTAAAAACTTTGTATTTTTGTGAAAACCGTGATGATTTTTTTTCAGGATTCTTTAATGAATATAACGTTGAAAAAGTTTTTGTAACACTGTAAGTGTCACTTTAGTTGAAACATCCTTGCTGGGTCCCTGTTGAAATAATCCTTGATTAATTTAATTTCTTTAAAAAAAAGTTTAGGTTAGACTATTTTAAGGTGCCCTTGTGTAATTTTATACGTACCAATATTTATTAACAACATGTAGACCTACTTACTAAAGTAATAACAGTAAATTATGCATAAATACAAGAAACTTACCCTGATTATAGTAAGTACATGTAAGATGTAAGCTGTAAAATAAAGTGTTACTAAATTCTTAAAATTACCGTAAACTGTAAAGTTAATTAGTCACCTTTTCACCCTTTACCTTTAATAGTTTTAATGATCCTGCGGTGTTTATGTAAAAATATAAATAATAGTTTCTCTCTAGGAGATTGAAGTGAAAAAAAGAAGACTTTCTGTGATAACTACTTTATTATTTTCCTCAGACAAAAAAAGGGAAAGATGTACAGAACGCATATTTTGTTTCAGTGCATTATAACGGTCCAGGAAACCTTAAGCAAACAATAGGAACCGAGTCGTTCATGTAAAGAGAGCTCTCCTATTCTGATAATGAATAATCGTAATTTACGAGTACAGCATTGCTTTACGCTTGTAGTACATGGAACTGGCTAGAAACACAGAGTCAGTGACGCATGTGGGGAGAATAGGGTATATGTAGAAAAACAGCAAGTCAGTCCAGGACACCAGCAGGTATCGGGTTCGAGGTCTGGGAGCCGTGAGAGCGTGTAGCATGGCGTCGATAACCAAAGTGCAATCCTTAAACCCGGAAGCGCACACCGACTGGAAGTATTCACATGCCATATCAATGTATTTCTGGTTGAACTTTAGTTTACGCGCATGGTCAAATCCATCCCATATGTCTTGCGGCGTTTTCCTGCGAAGAATGTTTGTGGCTCCACCAAAATTTCCTGGTTGAATAATGCTGACCTACAAAACAATACAAAACCATGTGCAATGTTGGATGCTAAATCAAGAAATAGATTATGGATTGTTTTAATTATATTAGTACTACTATTTATTTTGGGTCATAGTCTTTTAATATTTTGTGAATAGATAGTCAAATGACAAATACAGTTGAATTTAAAATAGTGATTTATCTTGATTTGTTGCCTAGGGGATACTTGTTTTTAATGACCCTTCAAGCTCGGTTAAACCATTGAAATAAGAAAATTAATATATATATATATATATTTTTTTTTTTAAATATGACGGAATAACAAAACATAACTCAGTAAGGTATTTATCTGACAAAATTATATTAAAATTTAAACCATAACTACATGTTTTATTTTATTATGCAAAAAAAAAGCATAGATAAAAAAAAAGCTCACATGAAAAAGCCTAAATTTACTACAACATAATCAACATTTTTTTCCATGTGATCATATTTTCAATGTTTGAGAGATTTCTTAATATTTGTGAAGATGTCCATTTTCCAAGGCCAGACATCACTTTTGACCACTACTGTCTCTTAAGTTTATCTTTAGTTTCCCTTAGAAACACTTGATGTCTGACGAAGACCTTAAAGTTGGATTAAACTACAGTGTTTTAACCCTCTGAGGTCGGGAACGCGCCGGCGCGTTTGGCTGTTTTTTTTGTTTGTTTTTTTACATAGCTGCAACTTAAAATACTCCGTCATTAATGGTAATATAAATAAAATCAATACATGATTATAAACTATAGAGGGTCTTCTCTTTTTGTGTACACTCTTATTAACATCAAAATGCTTTCAGCTCACTCTGTCTCCGCAAAAATCTTTCTGAAATGCGTCCGAAAACTGTAACTCAGTAAATACTTGTCACAGAGACCCAAAAGATTTCTCTATATGAAGCTGAAATTCTCTTCTTTTAAATGAAGTAATTTACATAAAAAAGCAACTATTCTCAGTTGATGTAATCTGTATGAAAATAGAGAGATGTCTGTATTTTTCCTTTCACCTAATTATAGCGTATGACGTGTTAATGTGACCCCGCCTACTGAGAGCGTGCGCCATTCAAACGCTAATGTTGAGGCAAACCATGAAAACGCCCACATCAGCAGGATAAAACATCCAGTTTATCACTAATTTTTACCTTTCGTCTTGCTGCGCAGTGCGCAGTGAGGAATAATACCAGTAATCCTGGAAAAGCTACCTCAGAAGTGCAGTTTAATTTTGAGGAGCGTGGACTCAGCTGATGTAAGTCATTTATTCTTAAGTGCTTTGTTCTAATCGCGTTATTAAATAGTGCCTGTAAACTGCACAAAGACTGTTTAAATATTAAATGCGCGCACAGACAGATGCGTTCATGCGTTCATTCACTTTCGCTCCTATATTAGTAAGACTATATAGACTTAGATTTGTTCTATACTGATCTGTAAAACCAAAAAGACTGTTTAAATATGAATCGGGTGTGTGAACGAACGAACGCACAGATAGAGACGAAATAGATTATAAAGTTTTTACTATAAAATAGACATCAAATAAGCTTTAGTTAGAAAGTTTCTGCTCATATGTTAAAGGGCTAGTTCACCCAAAAATGAAAATTCTGTCAGTATTTACTCACCCTCATGTTGTTTCAACATCTTCCGAACACAAATTAAGATATTTAATATATTAAGATCGCTCCTGCATACTAGTCCATAGGCTTCTTGAGGGAATGACACTTGCTGGCATCGAAAAGTCATCAAAGACATTGTTAAAATAGTCCAAGTGACTACAGGGGCTCAATTTTAACTTGATCAAACGACGAGAATACTTTTTGTGTGCAAAAACAAACAAAAATATCGACTTTCCTTCTCTATGGGCCTGTAGTCAGTTAACGTAGTGTGATAGCGTAAAGCTACGTCACACGAAGGCTCACTATTGGCCGACGCTGGTCATGTGTGTGATGCGTGTGACGTACAATAACAGAAGCTTACGCTATTAAACTAGTAACCTGACTCGCGCAGAGGGGGAAATAAACGAATTGTTAAAATAAAGTCGTTATTTTTGTTGTTTTTGCGCACAAAAAGTGTTCTCGTCGTTTGATAAACTTTAGATTGAGCCACTGTAGTCACTTGGACTATTTTAACGATGTCCTTTAATGACTTTTCGATGCAAGTGTCATTCCCTCAAGAAGCCTATGGACTAGTATACAGGAGTGATCTTAATATCTTAAATATCTTAATTTGTGTTCCGAAGATGAACGAAGGTCTTACGGGGTTGGAACAACATGAGGGTGAGTAAATACTGACAGAATTTTCATTTTTGGGTGAACTAACCCTTTAAAAATATAGTATGTTTTGTCAAAAACAACTGTTACTCAATGCAGAAATATAGTTTTGTGTTGAACCTTTTCAACAGTTAGTTGAGCACCTGATTTTAAAGTTTGGTCTATTTGTAATGAATATTTTTATTTGTTTATTTATAATAATACAAAAAGTCCACTTAGGTCAGTACATGTGTCAGTTTCTAAGGTTTCTTAATCAGAACGGATCAGTCCTTACCTTAACTCCAAAACTGGCCATCTCTACTCTCAAGCAGTCTGCAAACGCTTCCAGTCCCCGCTTGGATACACTGTATGCTCCCATGTTCAGACAATTGAAGAAAGAAAAGATACTTGACACATATAGCATGCGACCTAAGAAGGAATTGTGAAATTAAAGAAGTAGTGAGTTATCTATACACAAAACACTGTCAGAAAAAGCTGTCAGTGGGGCGGCACCCTTTCAAACTTATTTGACTTTGAATTATTGACTTATTAACCCCTAAAGGGTGAATATCATCACCTAAAGCATTATCATTAGAATACCTAAATGGTAAAAGGTCGGCTTTTAAATTATCGTCCGATAAGCTTTTTTCAGTCTCGGAAGCAGATTTCATTCTGATGCTGAGAACGGCTACACCTGAGCAGCACTGATGTAATCTTTAAAGTCGGCATGAAACGGAAGTTGAAATAGTCATTGTGATGTATGTCCGGGTAAAACTGCTTCAGGAACAAGAACAAATGTAGGACGAGGCTTGATTTTGATTGACAAATAATTAATTGCTTTGTTTACATCCTTTTAATTCAGGTTTTTAACAGTATCTTTATTTGTGAAAAAGACTACATACACAGCAAAAGCAAAAAGTTACTAAAACATGAATATGTTGATTTTGCTTTGACTTATTTTTAGTAAAGCACAAATTATATTTCATACTGATCCATTTTACAATTAATTATTTCTAGTTTAGTAAATATGTAAAATAAATCTATTTGTATGCATGTTATTTAAATGAAATGATGTAGGATCATATCAGCCACTCTGCTCTCTAAAATATCAGTCATCAAAAAATCCCTATCGCCGACCACTAGTAAAAATGACCGTTTGAAAGGATGCCCCCCTATTGACAGCTTCAGTTTAAAGGAGAACTCCGGCGAACAATGAACATTTGGTCTAATAAAACATCGGTACCTAGTCAATCGTTCTCTGAGTTTTGTTTTCATGATAATCGAATGTAAAGAGTTTTATCTCTAAAAACTGTTTAGCGTATAATGCTAGTAATGGGGGCATTGACTAAGTAAAAAGAAATCGCTAGTTTATACCACTAACAAGGCTCAAAATAGCCCCACACTCACACAGTAACATAATGAGGCTCCATACATGCAAAACGAAGCATTGAGAACTTTGTAAGTGTACAGACCGTTTAATAAGAAGATTCTTTATGAAGACAGTTCACTTCGCGTATACAGACAGGAGCCATCTTAAAAAATAGTCTCGATAAGTCAAACCACGAACGTCGTGCTGAGTGATCTGAACTCTATGAAGTTCAGTGAACTTCTGAACTGTATGAACGGCGTTCGGGGATCGACTTATCGAGACTATTTTTTAAGATGGCTCCTGCCTGTATACGCGAAGTGAACTGTCTTCATAAAGTATCTTCTTATTAAACGGTCTGTACACTTACAAAGTTCTCAATGCTTCGTTTTGCATGTATGGAGCCTCATTATGTTACTGTGTGAGTGTGGGGCTATTTTGAGCCTTTTTGGTGGTATAAACCAGCGATTTCTTTTTACTTAGTCAATGCCCCCATTACTAGCATTATACGCTAAACAGTTTTTAGAGATAAAACTTTACATTCGATTATCATGAAAACAAATCTCAGAGAACGGTTGACTATGTACCGATGTTTTATTAGACCAAAGGTTCATTGTTCGCCGGAGTTCTCCTTTAACTTTTTTTGAAGGAATATATCAATCAACAATGACTTTAGTACATTATATTCAATGACCTTTGGATGCTCTAACAAGTGACAAGAATGGGATGGTGACTCTGATGGCCCCGAACAGGTTGACATCAGCCATCTTCTGGAAGTCCTCAGCGCTGCTCCACTCCGTCTCTCCCCAGTCACTGATGCCAGCGTTATTTACAACAGCATAGAGACCTGACCATGCACAACAATATAGAGAGAAAAGGGCTTTCCATTTTGGACATTTTAAAGAGGCCATATGCCCTTTTACAAAGTCTTGATTTTGTTTTTGGGGTCCACTTGAATATATTTTCATGTTTCATGCTTTTCAAAAAACACAATATTATTCCCATATACTCCACCGTACAACGACACAACTCGTTGCTTCACTACCACAGTACGATAGCCTGACTTCATCATAGGCAGAATGTGAGTCTGATGCTGCTCCATAGGGCTTTGATTATGAGGCGTGTCTTAAAGGGTCATGAAACCTCAAACCAAATTTTCTGAGATTTTAACAGAAGTATGTGTATTGAATACCATTGAAGACAATGTTAGCATCTGTTAGATTTAATAATAGGGTTAAAATGGTTAAATTTGATTTTTTTCCGCTTTTTTGTCTTCCGGGTTTAAAATCTTCATCGTGTGTGCACTGTGAGTGCGTTGACGACTCATCGGTGTCTCATAATTATTAATGAGACTGAGTTTCAGAAGACACTGTCTCTTAATTATTCATGACACCACGTGGATCTTTCCAACGATAGACATGACAAACTGTGAGATCGCGTAGTAGATGAGAGAGGAAATCATGGAACGCAAGTGTTTGTTTTCATGGTGCAAAAGTCCAAGTGCGTTGAATATGTTCCCCGCGATGCTGCCAGGGCTAGACTCTGACTCTGGAAGGTTGGTTTGCCATCAACCACGGACACATCTAAACACGATCTAAACTATAGACCCTTTTACAGTTGGTAAACATGGTGACGTTTTTTTGTGGGCGGAGCTTAGGAGGAGGCAGAAAGAACCATCTGGCCACTTCACTAATGCGAGTTAGCAAGGATTGTTAGCTTGTTTTTTAACAATGACTGGAGAAAATCCGATATTATCTTAATGTGTAAGGTCACTCAGTGTCCAGGACTGCGATTGTTATTTCCAAAAGTTATTTTTAACGGACGGAACCAGATTGGCCGACTTGTAGCCGCTCACTCAATGCATGGATGATCTGACAGGATTAACGTTACGTTACCTCGGTTGAGTGGCCTGACTTCTACACCTACCTTATAGAGAAACCGATCGTAAAGAGAAACTGAGGCATATAAATCTTTAGATGCCTATATGGTCCTGTACAAGACTTGTGTGTACGATCCGCAGTTCTGCCGAGCCAGCGCCGAGACCACGACAATGTAAAGAGTGACATTACAGTGCGATTTTAATGATGTGAATATTTTCTAGAAATAAAAGTTCCAGACACAGCATATTCATTTTTCATCAATTTTTGCACCAAACAACACAACAAGATGACATTTAATAATAGTAACAATTATTTAAGCTCCTTATTATGTAGCCGAATCTGTGCTGTTTTGCATTGACCGCCTCCAGTTTTCACTTTGTTTTGCCTCCAGCTAGCGCTGTGACGTAACTGTGACGTAGGCGCAAAAGGGGTATATAGTGTGTGCCGCAAACATTTTAGAGAGAAAGAGCTGCGAGAAGTAGATAATGGTGGACTTCGCCTTGTTGACAACTAATCCAAGTGGCGTCTTGCGAGAGATGTGGAGTGGCGTCTTGCACTTCAGAGATGTGTGTGTGTGTGTGTGTGTGTCTAAAATGAGAAGTCATACACCTCAGCAGAGCCATCATGGGGGTTCAGGGGGCACGTAGAGCTATGCATGGAAAGATTTTTTTAAAGCGGAAAATTTACAATTTTTTAATGCATTTGTAGTGTCTATATAAACCACTATATATTTTATAATGACATTATAATTATATGTGTAGCCTACATTAATATGTTTTGAATAGAATTACGATTACTGTAGGCTAATATGTATAGGGCATTCAGTTCCTTTTGAAAGGACAATAATAAAGTGTCAGTGTATTTCATAAGACTTTGCCAGCTATATAAAATAATCTAGCATTTCCTCACGTTTTACCACTGCTTTTTAGTGATAGTCGATATGCATGGGACATTGTTAGTGATACTAACACACCCACTCCCTCCCTTTTTCTCACAGCTATCCACACACATTTAAGCTGCATTTTTCAAAAAGATTGTGAGCTAGACTTGAGCTAAAAGAGGGGAGTTTCATGACCCTTTAACCGAACCAGGAAAAAAAAAACTGCACTCAATTGGATAGACCTACAACCAATCAGAGCAACGCAATAAGTGACATATGTTGAGCTACACATAGTTGTCAACAGAACTGCACACACACACTGGAAGAAGTAGTAAAATAATGAGTGTTGCTTATTTTACTTGGTCCTCCATGAGTCAACTTTGAGGGAAACCAGTTCAACCCAAGCGCTCTGATGATTACGTTACTGCAGATCTGTCCACCATCGTATAAAGTCCACCCTGGCCATTTTAATTGGCCCGACAATTTCTGAACCGATCATAATTACACCTCAATGGATCGATTCCAGACCGAACTTCCTGGATCAGGCTGGCATCTACTCTAACAATACAATGCATCATTGAAGAAATCAGCTAGTCACGACTGTTTCTCAAAACCGCATTATCGCAAATTGGTTGTTCAACCACATTTTTTAATGATGTCGCACAGGTGGCGGAGTAATTACGTTTTTTAGTGAATCTGTTTGAGATCGAATCAGTGATAGATGTTTTGCTATAAATTACATACATGATATCTGAGGACTATCTCTTATTCTTCTCAGTTGCTTTGCTTTATTTCCAGATTCAATCATAAGCTCGTTCTTATATAGCAGACCTCTTGAAAAGAGTGCACTCTTAAAAAACTCCTGCTTTAAAAACTCAAAGACATTTGAATGTATTCTAAATAAAAGATATTGATTGCACTGAATGCCAGCTTACTTATTTTGCTCTAGACAAGGATTTACACACTGACCTCTTACAGCTATCAATCCTCTCTCTGTTCTTAACTCCGACTCCTCCCACCTTCTTAACCAACCCACGAATATTTGTGCATTTTAATTGCTTGAACTTGTTTCTGTCATCATTGTTATTACTATCTTTACTGTTACTGTTATGATTACTATTTTCACTTGTATTCTTTTTGGTATTGTTTCATTGTTGTAATTGCTGTTGTTGCTGTCTTTTGCTCTCACCATTGTGATCACCACTGCCATCATCATTGTCATTTATTATTATTATTATTATAATTATCATCAATATTGCCATTGTCAATGCTGTAGAATTAGAATGTAGAACTAGAATTAAGTGTCATTGTCATCAGTATTGCAATAACTTCCTTCTTATCTCTTTTTTTAATGCACCACAACATAGAATAGGGGGAAAAAAACAAAAAAAAAAAAAACCACGCCAAACACCAAGGCAGGCAAGACAGGCGAGAAGTGGTTTCAACAGGACAGCATCTCTGGCCCAATTTGAGACACTCTCGCACTGTACTCCCTCTTTTAATGCACTTTAGACATTGCACATAACACACACACACACACACACACAAAAAACAGAAAAATAAGGAAAAGATAGGGACTGATGAGATGTGGGGGAAGGTTATCTTATCTTATATTATATTATTTTATTATATCATATTATATTTTATACAGGATTGACAATGGCAATTGTTACATAGGAGGAAGGATGGAAATAAAAATCTACAAACACAATATGGGTAGTATGGTGGTAGTGGGGAGTGGGATGGTGATGGTAATGACAATGGTAATAAATAATAAATGGTTACTTTGTTTACATACACATACACATACCCACACTCACACCCGCTCACATACACACTTAGATCAAACACTTAAATCACTCTTGCCACTGCTGGAATCATGGATTTACAAGTTTGCTCACTACTGCACTATGTTGGTTTGTTTGTATGTATGTCTGACTGTTAAATAAATAAATAATAATGAAAAAAGTACACATGCCATGCAATCTACAAAATCGCTTCCATGCACAGCCTGAGAGCAGTCGCTCCGAACACACAACGTAGCGATATTTTGCGAAATTTCATTGGAACGACGGTTTCGGGAAACACAGACTCGTTGAACTATGACGATAATGACGAAACTTGTGACCATAGTTGGCTTACGATGCTTTCGGGAAACGCACCCGTTTAGTTCCTGTCTCTGTGAAGCCCCTCCTTCTGAAAAGCACACTGTGCTCTGATTGGTTGGCTGGAGCAGTGTGTTGTGATTGGTCAAGCGCTTTGGGTGTGTTTGGGAAATTACTATAATTGCCAGTTTTAACACACTACTAACTCAACCAGGCCCCACCCCTTTATTCTGCATATGAATTATTTAAATGAGGAATATTGTGACGTGTTCGTTCCCGGAAGAAACTCAAGACTACAACGGAGGCGGTTCAGGAGTTCAGAAACACTGATATAGACAGTGGTGTAGTGCAGGGTATACGCAGGTATACGGCGTATACCCACTTCCTTTTCAGTCGGAATTGCGTATACCCACTTCTAAATCCCCTCTGACGCGCATCTTAACGTTAGTTGCTAATCCAATTTCGTGAATAAAAAAAACCCCACCCAGTTAGAGTCGTACCCGTATTAACTCTAATTTGTTGCTGCAATGATTCGCGACGATAACCTTCTCATCTGATCTGCTTCAGCACTCAAACACCTGCTCGTCAATGTTAAAATGTTCGTGAGACCAATCAAAGAATGCAGTAGGCTTATTTATGTTCACAGAAGCGCGAGCCGAGCGCGAATCCCAACGCGACGCTTCACTTCAGTTAACGATCATACAGTGCGAGATAAGATATGCAAGTAGCTCAAATTTACGGCTGTTTTTCAATAGACGTTTTAAATGACCGACAGAAATAATCAGTTTGATAAAAGACAATGGAAATTATAAGCTCAATTTAACAACACAATCACCCTATTAAATATATTGCCATTATTATTGTATAAATATATTTGTATAACGTTTTTTCGAATGTGTTTGACTTTTCACTGTTTGTATAACTCCGCTTGTCTGTGTTTGCGCCACTTGCATCATTGCGCCAGAGGGTGGCGACAAGTGACTGTCTTTTTGAGTGAGCAATTGAACCAATTATTAAATTAACACATTAGTCCAAAAAACATTGATTAATTTAGGAAAGAAAAGTCGCTGAAACTGGAACTGATTCTCATGTTTAAGAATCTGATCAAATAGGCAACTTCATGATTTTAAAGCTACTGTTGTCAATTTTTTTGGCCATCAAAACACCCTAAAATTCTCATTTCGAGATAAGGAAAATCAAAATTTTCTCGGGGGGGCATGCCCCCGAACCCCCCTAACAATATCATTTATGGGACCTGGCACCTGGGTATTAAGAAAACCATATGTGCGACCCTGATATGCAAGGATACTACTGATTCTATGTGTTCTATTGTATTCATTATACTCTATTCGTCTTGCATATTGAATACTAATGCAAGACTAGTAGTCTTACACGTAACTGTTTATAACACAGGGCGTTCATCCTTTGCTTGGACGCTTAAAAAAATATTGGGGGCATAAATTAAGAGTATACCCACTTCTCCAGGCACCACTACATCACTGGATATAGATAATCATATATCTTTGTGCTTTGAAACTTTGCAGAGCTTTTTAATGCTCAAACAACATTACACACTAAAGATGAGCATGAAAAAGAGAGTAATAGGTCGTCTTTAAATACCATTATGCCTTATATTAGAAAGAATTGAATTTGAAGTGTTTAAGTTACCTTTCTTTGGCAAGTTTGCTTCCACAAAATCTTTGGCCGAGCTTACGTGTTCATCTTTGGTCACATCCAGCTGGAGCACATTCATACGGTCAGAGCCTTCTTCAACCAGACGCTGAGCTCCGGGACCTTCAGGGCATAAACATCCAGCAAACACTGTGAAGCCCATGCTGTCCAGTTTCTTTGCAAGGTGATGTCCAAATCCACTATCACAACCTGTTACTAACACTGCCCGGCCATCTCCATCGGACAAGCCACGTCCCGCCTGGCGAACTGAGTTAGCCAAGAGCACGAAGCAGGCGCCGAGACAAACATACATGCATATATGATCACCCCAACAGATGTAGGAGATGAGCAGGACACTCATGCTGAGTATAACTGGCTTCATTGTGAATTAGCAGCTCACAAACATTCACAAGCTCTGATTGACAAACCTAGGAATAGACAAAACAAAAAAATAACAACTTACTGTAACTACTGTAAAACAACTGAAATTAACACTGATAATTAGATTAAGGGATCTCACAATTGCAGAAATGTTACAACATTCATTTTTATTTTATCTCACTGTAAAAAAATGATCGTGATTTTAACAGTAAAAGAAAGTAAAAATGCTACAGTGAAAAACTGTAAATTGGTTAACAGAAAGTTCCCTTACTATATACGGTAAATAACTGTGATATATATATATATATATATACATGGTACATTTAATGTAATTTTACTGTAAAATACTGATAAATTTACAGTTTTTGGAAGTGAAACAGTATATTTACATATAATTTATACAGTGATAAAAAATGTAAATTGACATTCCCACAATTCCCAGCGTGACACTTCACATTTAATGTATTTAAACTGTTTCTTCAGAATTTTCTTAGTTTTTTTTTTCTAATCACTTATGTACATTAGGGTTTTATGTTACATTTAATGTTGTTAAATTATAGTTATTGATTTTTTTTTTTTAATTTCAACATGTTACCATGATGGTGTTTAATGTTTGTGTGAATGAAGCTGTGCAGCTTCTTAATAGTAGCATTAACTCTCTTGTGGAAGAGCTGATTATGATGATGAGCTTAGATTGATCATACGACTCTCATTAATGCTGTGATTGTTGGCTGTCCATGTATTACAATTGAACAAAGCAGATATTAATACTTCAAAAGGTCAGTAAATTACTGTAACATTATATCAGATAATGAAATACAGTATATTGCTGTAAAATTAAATACGGTTGAAAGTCTTGTAAAATTAAATATGGTTGAAAGTCTGTAAAACCTAAAATCTTGCTACCGTATTTTTAACAGGAAAACTCTGGTAACCACAGCTGCCAGGGTTTTACCGTAAATTTAATGAATTGGTTTTTTTTGTTTTTTTTACAGTGTTCATTTATCCTTGATGTAGGCCCTACCTGTTGACTGACACACACACACACACACACACACACACACACACACACACACACACACACACACAGATGAGTAAGATTACACTTTACCATAACCAGGTCATGCATGAAAAGACAGATTGATCCACTGATTAAGAGCTGCGATCGGTTCATTTACTGTAAATTACAAGGAGTGATTGAAGATAATCTGCAGATAAGCAGACACAAACATTCCAATTTGAGGTTTATAAACATATTCCATGGTTTGTTCACAAGAATATTTGAATTTAAAATTATTTACAATAATTTGTGTCGATTCTTGAATTTTTTAAGGGAAGGTTGACAACCTTTCACATGCACATTAATACATTTATATAATGAATTGCTATTGACAACTCTTCGACTAACTCAATTATATTTTTTAGAAAATAAAATAATACAATCCCTAACTGGGAGGCTAATTCGCCATGGGTTCCTTCAGGAGAGTTCCTAGGATACTAGAAAGGCAGTTTTTGATTTATGAGTAAAATACGGACTGTGGCTAACATCACTACAAAATACTCTTTGTACAGTAAATAAGGACTAAAATGGTTACCCATCTTACAAAAATATAGCAACTTTTTTCTTATTCCTTTTTATTCCTTTAAGTACAGAGAAAGAGTTATGTCTTAAATATCTTAAAAGTATTTAAAGTGATACATGGATGTTAGAGGAATGATTAGCAAGGGCTGGGCAATATGGCCAAACATATTACAATATACTTTTTCCATATTATATGATATTGGTATTTATCACAATTAAATGGGGAAGGAAATGCTTTCCACATATTTGTTAGACATTGAGAACGAATGTCTAACAAATGTTTGATCACAATTAAACTCCACAGAGTAGCTAACTTTTAAAGGGTTCACTTCTGTCATTAATTACTCACACTTATGTCACTCGTAAGACTTTAGTTCACCTACAGAACACAAATTAAGATATTTATGACATTTGTGTTCTATTGTTCTGGACCTTGAATGTGTAAATTGCGTTGCTCCTAAATGAGGGAGGGCCTGAAATGTCATGTTCAAATCAAAATCATGTTGTAATCAAAAATATCTTCATTTGTGTTCCTCGGTGAACGGGTATGACATCAGGGTGAGTAATAATGTCAGAATTTTTTTTTCAACTAACCTTTAATTTAGGTTTCTATGAAATCCATTTTATTTTCCCCTAAATTCTGTTTTCCATTACATTTTATGGAATTCTGTGTTTACACATTTATTTAAACTTTAACAATTGAATCAAGATTTTAAACAACAATTGTATTAGATTTTATAACAATTAATTTATAACAAAACATTGCATTTTTTTTTCAAATAGTAGGCTACAGTAGTTTGCAGTAGTGATTTATTTTTGAAGACTTTTATTTTGACGATTGTCGTGATGATTTTTGTTTCAGTGTTGTTTGTCGGTGGTTTTCTCAAATGAAACGGTGAAAATTCTGAAAATCTTGTGAAGGACCAAAGCCCGTCCATATTAGAAATTCGGTTCGTTTAGTATTAGAAAAACAGTTCGTTACAATGAACCGGTTCAAAATCAAAATACCGGTTCAGAGCAGAGACGGTGCTATCACGCATGCGCAGTATCTCAAGCTCATCGGTCCTCGGTTCTGTGGGTACTGGTGATTCGAAAACCGCTGCAACAACAACCAGTTTTTGTCTTGACTCGAGAAACCCTGTCGCAGTATGCCTGTATGTGCTGAGCTTAGAACTGCTGAAACCTTACCAGAGATGAAGTCCGTGCTATTGAGACGCAGATGCTGAAAACATCAGTGTGAGTTTGTTTATTAAAATGTTTTTATCCACACAGAGACACGCATAAATTACTTAACAGTAGCGTCATGCACTGACTGGCTGTTGTCGCGTTAATTCCTGCTGTTAGATGAATTCATAACGAGTAAAAATGTCCAGAGCTTATCATTGTCTTGTCATCGACGTCGATTAGATCGCTCAATATAGCATCGTTTATCACACAGACCTGTGATTAGGCGAGTTGCTTTAGACTGAATCTTAAACTGCAAAGAAATCAATGCTGAAAAAAGTACTTTAAATTGCTCGATCTTCTTCAGATCACCCACTCACCATCCTCCTTGTTACAGCTTTGCTGTTCACTGTGTCTGGACGTAATTTACAAGCTTAAAGATGAACTGAACTGAAATTTGAGAAAAGGTGATATAACAGATGTATTTTATTTATTCTCATTGGTACAATTTTTAAAATGGCAGAATTTGTTAAAAGGGATAAAATGGTACATTGAAAGTGTTGTTTTTGTTACACGGGCGCCGCCATGTTGGATTTCAACGTTCGACTACGTCACTGGCATGGTAAGCCACTCCGTTGCCTACCCGCACCAGCAGAACAGCCGTAGCTTGTAAACAGTCTGAGGCTAGCTGACATGGCTGAGGAAACAGATTTTTTAGCGACACACTATTTAGAGATGTGCACTTTCGTCAATGAGTACATGAAACATCTGACAATGCACAAAATGTTTATTTACACAAGTTACAAGTTCAATGCATCACGTTAACGTTACTCGAATCCTTGATATTCGGGTGAGGGGGAAAAGATCCCTGATGTATAGTTCACTGTAAAGGATGGGATTTTCTCCTTCCTAAATGCACCCTCGCCCATAGAGTGAACTGCCAGTACGCTGTTAATCTAAACAATCTGAGAGAAAAGTGAAACAAGTTAGCCCAGCCGTCACCTATTCGTAAAATACCCTGCTACTTATGGGGCGGTCCAGCGTCTCAGCTCGGACATCCATTAGAGACAGCATAGCCTCCTTCAACACGTTTCTCTCACCGAACAGCATCCGAAATGAACGGTGCATGGTGATGCATTTTTCGCCTATCAATAAATGTCCATGTTGACCTCTCTGCAACAGATCGTCTCCGTGCAGTGTCCATGCTCCACAGCGCTCGCGCCCACAGTCACTTTCCCCCAAACGATCCTGTACTGCAAGTGAAGCCTGAAACTGATCGTCCTCCATGTGGTGGTAGTTAGACACTACCGGCCTGTCCCTCACGGGCTCAAATGCGTAATCCATGCCGTTAAAAGCGCTCATTTTCGTCTGTGTATACAGGACCTACAGCTGTTGTCTATGGCGCTCCGCGGGTCCTACCATGCCAGTGACGTCATCGGAACTGCCAGCGCTAACAAGCGCAATTTTGCTTGCTTAAAAATGCTATATTAATATATATTTAAAAAAAAATGTTTAGTGTAATTATTTTTTAATTGTCATAAACAACACGTTTTCAACGTCGATATTTTTCAGTTCAGTTCATCTTTAAACTAAATTGGCCTAGCTTATATGAGGATCAAATTGCACGCCCTAGTTCAGCCCCTAGTTCAGCTTCAGCCTCCCTAAATTTATGCCTAACCCCCTAAAAATTTGTGTTTAATGTGCTACACAAATTTGTGTTCGCTTCAGTCTTGTTTTAATCAGATTCAGTGCGTTCTACATCTACATCTTAAAGGGTTAGTTCACCCAAAAATGAAAATTAAGTCATTAATTACTCACCCCCATGCTGTACCAACCCTGTAAGACCTTCGTTCATCTTCGGAACACAAATAAAGATATTTTTGATTGAATCTGAGAGCTAGATCAGTCCTACATAGACTGCCTAAGGGACTGGCTCTTGACGGCCCATAAAGTCATTAAAGAAAAGGTTTAAATATTCCATGTGCCTACAGCGGCTCAATTATAAGTTTATCAAGCGACGAGACTACTTTTTGTGTGGAACACATTATAAGGAACACTGTCGTTTTTTGAGAAGATTAAAGGCTTTTAAGTGCACAGCGCGCATCTTCCTCTGCTTGTAAACAGAAAGTTTTGCGCTTCCAGCTATATCAGCACATCATCTTATACGGTAGGTGGCGGTAAAACTCCTAAGCGGTGAGCAGCCTTTAACAAGAAGTAGACGAATGAGAACGTCCTCGTCTCAGTTCTCGCGCATGCGCCCATAAGGAAGTAATGGAATAGTGGAATAAAGTCGTTATTTATGTTTTTTTTCGCACAAAAAGTAGTCTCGTCGCTTGATAAACTTATAATTGAGCCGCTGTAGGCACATGGAATATTTAAACCTTTTCTTTAATGACTTTATGGGCCGTCAAGAGCCAGTCCCTTAGGCAGTCTATGTAGGACTGATCCAGCTCTCAGATTCAATCAAAAATATCTTTATTTGTGTTCCGAAGATGAACGAAGGTCTTACGGGGTTGGAACAGCATGGGGGTGAGTAATTAATGACTTAATTTTAATTTTGGGGTGAACTAACCCTTTAAATCAGTGGCGCAGAGCAGAGAGCGCGTCAAAAAGAGAGGAAATTGTGCGTCTGTTCATCTGAGCCCATTGGTCTGTCACTGCTCGTCAATGTCAGAATATTTGAGATGACCAATCAGATAAAAGTAGGTGGGCTTTACAGTACATTCACAGAAGCTGAGCACGAATTTTAGCAGCACGACTCGACTTCAGTGCACGGGCAAGTGGCAAGTGCGAGATGTAAGTAGCTAAACTTATAACGTTATATATTTGACAGTTTTTTGAAGTCATAAATGATAAACAAAAAATAATCAGGAAAACTAATATAGTTTCATCTAATTTCGCCCTTTTGAACTGAAATTAGGCATGTAAGCTCAGCCTAATGTAATTGTGAGACAAGAAACGTAAACAAATCTGTTTTCATCATGTAAGGTACATGATTAATAATGAATGTACATATTGAAAATATAATACAAGTTGTAGCCTTTAGTAAATAAAAAAAGCTCAGCTTTAGGATGGGGAGAGAGGGCACGATGAGGAGACAAGCGAGATGAGGAGAGAGCAGGTATTGACAAATCTACTGACATAGTTTTAAAGTTATTTCTTTTTTTGGGGGGGTATTCAAACGTCTTGAAATGCACATATCAGAGATTATCGAGATTAACCCATAGGTTTCTGAACGCTCTTCAGAAACCTATGGGAGACGTCAAGGATAGGGCTGTAATCAACCAAAGAAAATCTTGGTCGACTAAAGTCCTGAAATTTCGACTAAAAATCGACTAAAATCGACTGACGTTTTTTTTTCAGCTGTGCACTGTGCACACTGCACAGTACTTGGTAGCCTATTGTCCGCCTTAATGAATTGTAAATATACATTAAAAATAGTGGGCTATTTGCAGTTTATTAAGTTATTTTCTACCTAATTATTTTACACTAAATGAGTCTGACACACGAGTCTGTCGGCTCTGCCTCTGACAGCATTGCATCACGTGCACCTGCGCAATATCATAGCCTATGATTTATGAAAATAGTGCTATGTTGCTTGTCAACTAGTGATATCATCAGAAGAACTGTTGAGGAATATGCAACATCATTTAGACAATTATTTTTCCGCTCTTATGTTATAATAATACGTTTATTAGACACTATGATAATTTCAGCAGAGCACAGCTGAGCGCTCAGCTTCGCGGCGGCAGACACGAATAGACTATTATTAACTTAAAGTTTGTGCTCTTAAAAAAACACAAAAGGCACATCCACTTTAATAAAAAAATATTTATTAAACAAACCAGATCAAGAGCAGAAACGAAATAAAGTGCATAACTGAAAAATAAAACATCTTAGGCTCAAAACTAACACAGTGTTAATTGCAAACAAACGCAATTTCGCATTAGGCTCCAAATAAAAAAAAATAATAATAAAGTGCCCAAATAATACTAGAAATAATAAATGTGCACTTTGCATAATAATAAAAGGGAACCATAAAAGTAAATTAGGCTACTACAACAAGTTATTTAGACAAATTTTAAACGAAACAGAATAAAGGGCAACAACAAGTGCACTCAGAAGAACAAATACAAAAAATGAATAAATCAAATGCCCAAATCCACAAGTATTTCAAATAAATGTGCAAAATTATAAAATGTTATTAATGTCCAAAACGAAATGAAGTGCATAACTGAAAAATAAAGCATAGGCTCAAAACAAACATTGGGCACAGCGCAATTTCGCGTTAGGCTACAAAATAAATAAAGTGCCCACATCCAATAATAAATACTTTAAATAAATGTGCAAAATTATAAAATGTTATTAATAATGTCCAAAACGAAATAAAGTGCCTAACTGAAAAATATAGGCGCAAAACTAAAAAGAATAAATAAATAAAATGGGCATAGCAAAATTGCTCGTTAGGCTACAAAAAATAAAAGGTGCCCAAATCCAAAAATACAACAAATGGCTACTCACTTACAGTACAATCAATGTCCATTCCACACTTTTTTTGTGTTGTGTGCGAGAAACACAAGCATATCCACGTTCTTTGGAAGGAGACAACTTCTTGCTTTATTGACAATAAATCCAGCCTTGGAGAAAATGCGTTCAGATCAGACGGCGTGGAAGTTGCAGGTATACAGAGCAGTCGCTTTGCAACTCGGGTTGGGCTCGGTTATCTGTCTTGGTTTTTTTTCCACCAACCCAATGGTCCGGAGTCGATTTTGCTGCACTGCGGTAATAGGCCAGCGTTGCTCCAGCAGTCGCTCCAACATTGAAAATGTTGAGTTCCAACGTGTCGACACATCCTGAATTAATTCATGCTGAGGGACGTTTTGCTGCTCCTGCTTCTGTTTTAGCCCAGTTTTTGCTTTGTGCCCCTTTTTGAAATGTCCCACCAGATGACGTGATGCAGCCACGGCACGACAAATTGGATCTTGTTTGAGTGCAGCGTTAATACAGAGCTGCAAAGTGTGCCCGGCGCACCTGACGCCCTGCATCTCTGCCCATTTATGTGATTCCTTTAGTGTTTCCACACAGAGTGTCATATTAGCCACGTTGTCACATACAACAGAAACTATCTTTCCTTGAATTCCAAAGGTATCCGCAACTTCAGATAGTCGCGCAGCAATGTTTATTCCCGTGTGCACCTCTTCTATTTGTTTTGTCTCAAGCACAAGACTCTGTGCTTTCCAGTCTCCATCAATGAAATGGGCAGTCACTGTCATATAGGACTCCATTCTCAGAGATGTCCACATATCTGTGGTCAAACTCAGTGCCTTGCTCTGTTGTATTAACGCAGACACTTTGTCTTTGAGTCCCTCATATTTTGCGGTTAGCGCATTAGTGATTGTGTAGCGTGCTGGCACTGTATAACCAGGTTCCAAAACTTTTAGCAAGTTCTTAAAACCTTGGCCCTCCACAACAGCAATGGGCCTCATATCCTGAGCAATAAAGTTCACAATTCCTTCCGTTATGTTATTTTTCCGTTTGGAAGATAAAGGAGGCTTAAAACCCAGCGTGCTCTGGGTGTGTCTGGGCCTGGGGGATGCCGTTATTATGGATGGATGCGCCTGCATAAAACGATAACGATTATTACACTAAAACATTGAAATATGCCAATTCTGATATGTTCATATAGCCTACTCAAAATACAGACAGGGCAATCTAACGTAGACAAGTTAGCTTACCGTTTTAAGATGGTACATCATGTTTGTCGTCGAACTGTGGTAGGCAAACTGTTGGTTGCACATTTTGCATTCAACCTTTTTCCCGTTGTCAATTTGAATAAAATGCTGCCACACCGTAGATGTCTTTGACATGTTAGAAGATGGACTAATAAACACTTTCACCGTTAATTATAGATAAATAATAGTCCTATTCAGCATTAACCTTCTATATACATATCTGTCACTCAAGTGGGTTGGGCTAATCCAAAAAAAGTAAAAACAAGGGGGTGTTCTTAAGACAGACTGTTATTTGTGAAACACAGGTGCTCTAAAAACACCCCTATTAGCAATTAGTGGTTTCCACCTGATGAGGCACGGCAAAACTGATGAAATGAGCGCGGCAAAAAATCAGAATTTTGGTCGAACAAGAACGTTTAGACCAATTAATCGACTAGGACGTTACAGCCCTAACGGATACTACGTCCATATTTTTTTTATTGTAGCCCATCTACCTCAAGGTTGTGCGTGTTGTGGCTTCACAAATGCTTTGCTGCATACCTCGGTTGTAACGAGTGGTTATTTCAGTCAAAGTTGCTCTTCTATCAGCTTGAATCAGTCGGCCCATTCTCCTCTGACCTCTAGCATCAACAAGGCATTTTCGCCCACAGGACTGCCGCATACTGGATGTTTTTCCCTTTTCACATCATTCTTTGTAAACCCTAGAAATGGTTGTGTGTGAAAATCCCAGTAACTGAGCTGATTGTGAAATAGGGCTGGACGATTAACAGAAAAATAATCGAAACCGAAATTCAGAGCCTATAACCGACGTGATTTTACCATGTCGGTTATTTTGGTTTTTGAATACTATAAATATATCCGCCCACTGTGTGTTAACGTACTTTCCCCTTAAAACATAGTAGTCACGTCACTCCACCTCGTCCAGTCTGCGACATTGAAACAACATGAGCCCCTTTCCCACAGCGCGTTGATCCCGGGAAATTGCCAGAACAAACCCCTGTGTGAACGCAAACACGGTCCGGCATTGGTGCCGCCAGGTTGGGGACAGAGTAACAATTGCTGTTTTCAGTCCATGGTTCAGTCACGGAGAGCGCGCTGTGTGAACAAAAGCTGTAGCCTAATCAATGTCGCGTTGCACTTGCAGCCTAATGATGCCGTTTAAGCCGGGATCGTTCGCCAGCGTGAAACGGTACGTAATGTGCTAGTTTATGATCAAATCAGAGAAAAACAAATGCACAAGCGTTTTGTTTTAAAAAAAAAAAAAAAAAAAACGCAACTCAAAAGCAAACTATAGAGACGCTGCTGAGATGTCACTTGTCTTTGCGGGTTGTGTGTGAATGCACTCTCTGATTCCTAGAATACTGAGTCAACTCGGCAACAGGAGCTGCTTGTACCAAAGAAACACGCGAAAAAATAGAGAGACTGACAAACGCCCAGCAACAAGTGCCTCCACTCCACAAAGCAGCTTTTGATAACACAAGCTGTACTTAACGGACCTTCTTTCGCCGCATTCCTTAAAATCACTAAATTCAAGGCTTCTGGTCATTCCTAGGATATCTAAGTCCACTAAAGGAGGGAGGGCGTTCTCACATTTAGCTCCAAAACTCTGGAATAGCCTTCCCGATACGGTCTGAGGCTCTGACTCGCTGACACAGTTTAAAACTAGATTAAAGACGCATCTCTTTAGTCAAGCATTCACATAATGCTTACTTTTTAGTCCTCTGTTATGCCATACGGAACCGTTTGCCACTGAAACTGCTTAACGCACCAGTGGGGCTCGACAGCCTTTTAGACAAACAGGTCGGTGCGTATGGTTGGGTTGCGGAGAGTTTGTGAGATAGTGGTTTTCTAACACCGACTTCCGTATAATTGAAATCATTATGAACATCAGCTATGCTAATTATTTCCCATCTGCCTTTCTGCTGTTATCTCGGGACGCTTGTCAAAAAATGGCGTTCGTCAGGTCCAGTTTTGTGTCCAGCCTCTCACGGGGATTTCGCATGCCCCAACGCCTGTGATGAGAAGACCAACGCCTGTGAAGAGACGACTCAACGCTGGCGATATGTTATGGCGCCGTTTTATATATAAACAATATTTATATTTAATATTTATATATAAAAAATATGAATGTTAGCCAGAGGAGAACTGGCCCCCGACTGAGCCTGGGTTCTCCCAAGGTTTTTTTCTCCATCCAATCTGATGGAGTTTTGGTTCCTTGCCACTGTTGCCTTGCTTTTGGCTTGCTTAGTTGGGGATATTTAAAATTTAATATTTAACAATATTATTGATCTGTGTTGTACTACTTTCATGTTATCACTGTGAAGCTGCGTTGATACAATCTGTATTGTGAAAAGCGCTATAAATGTGACTTGACTTGACAAGCATTTTACATATGCTATACAATATGAAAAGGATTAGTTTTTTAGTTTTATACAAGTTGTATTTTACTTTTTAGATGGCAATATTTACAATAATTTATTTTATTTACAAAAATAACTATTTTCTACATTTTTTTTAAATATTTTTCAATATTTAATAAGCGTTAAAAGCTATCTGTGTGTTTCCTTAGTTTAGAATCTCGAAGATTATGCACTCTTTCATTAGAAAAAAATACATACATATTTACAGAATAAGCCTTGCCAGTGACATATGAGAAAGCAAAAAAATTTAAATAATCGTAATCGAGGTGACTTGTTCGATTAATCGTAATAATGATTTTTGCCAAAATCGTTACAGCCCTATTGTGAAATACTCAGACCAGCAACAACCATGCCATGCTTAAATCACCTTTCTTTCCCATTCTGACATTCAGTTTGGAGTTCAGGAGATTGTCTTGACCAGGACCACACCCCTAAATGCAATGAAGCAACTGCCATGTGATTGGTTGATTAGATAATTGCTTTAATAAGAAATTGAACAGGTGTTCCTAATAGGCTAATCCTTTAGGTGAGTGTATATAAACTAAGATTAATTAATGCTGTAGTGTAGAAGTATTGTTTATTCTTAGTTTATGTTAACTAAGGTAGTTACTATATAAACTAATCTTATTAACCTTATTGTAAAGTGTTACTATTTCTTCCAAAAAAGTGTACAAGGAGAACATTTTCATGTGCAAGCATGGAAATTCCTTGGTTGTTATGGAATAAATTGTGATTATTCAGGACTGCTAACTCTCAGATAGTTGACCGGTGAAACAAGGCACAGCCTGTTTGAGGCTGCCCAAACCAATATCATGCCACATTATAGTCCTGCCTTGTAGAATCTACTGCTGCATGTTTTTGTTTAATAACAAATGTTTCTCAGATGAATCATTTCTGAGGGTTTTTTTTCCAAAATGTTTAATAAGTTTGGTTTAAAAACATAGTTTAGCTGGTTTATTAAACTTAGTTTAGTTTTAACTCCTCGACGAATTAAAATGTAAACAATTCACATTTGAAATAATTTTTTCAATAATAATTGAAAGCTTTTGGTTGTCAGCTTTCATGAGGTCTCTCGCTCTCTCCCTCTCTGTCATGCGCGCCCTACACAGTTTGGAGCACAGCATGTTCTGTCTAGCATTCGCGCTTCAGGCCCCATTTACATGAGAATGATTCCGGATGAAAACGTAAAAATATTTTATCGGATGTGCCTTTCGTTTACAAGGTGACGCCGTTTTTAAGGCTTAAAAACGCAAAAAAGTGAAACCACCCTCCAGAGTGTAAATCTTAAAAACGCTCCACTGCCTGGTTCCCGTGTAAACGGTAAAAACGCAAAAGTCTGCTCGACAGTGAAGGTTGTACGCAGGAGCATGGACTTGGTGTTGTTGTAGTATGCACTCCTAGCCGCCTGAAGTGCATACTTACATTGAATATCACACTTTTTTCCGTCACCATTTGCACGCGGATTTCCCACACAAAACGCTCGTCTAAACGCAGAGTAAAAAGTGACGCCACTTTTGCGTTTTCTCTTCAGAATCGTTTCCGTGTAAACATAGCCCTATATTCTGGGAGATTTGAACTAATTAGCAGGCATCAGGGAGATGCTATCAATATGCGGGACACTCTTGGGATGTCTGACTTAATGAGTCTGATTTAGGGATGTCAATTTACATAAATTCCCATAATCGATCATTGTTTAAATTAACGATCAGTTAATTGTTAACCAATCTCTTAAATCAGCCAGACTGTCCGACCTATTATTTGCAGGTGATCAAATAAGATTTGTGTGTCCATATATAACCAACCTAACCTATACAACCGACAAAAACCATAACAAAGGGAGGAACTTAAATACACAGAGATGATTAACTAAATGATGAACAGCTGTGATGATTAGTGTCCGTGGTGAATGATATAGTGGCGGGAAAACAAAGGACAAAGAAACGTGATGAATGAACACAAATTAGAGTCAATGAATAGAACTAAAAAGGAACATAATGTTACAATACGGGAGTCAGTGTTCTAGAAACAGCATGTCAAAATGGCTTGAAATGTTGTTTAGTGTGACAACATGTTCTGTGGCATTACGCTGCTGTAAGCTCACTTTAAAACGCACTTTTACAGTTGTGTTCATTATAATACAAGCAGTTTATTACCACATAATACTTGAGAGACAAAACAGATTATATTTACTTTCTCATATTAACTTTCTCATAATGTCTCAACTATTGAATTGACTTAATGAAGAAGTATTCAGCAGTGACATCTAAAAAATACACTTTCTCCAAAATTTTTGATATAAAATGGTAATGTTATTTCTGTCCACAATGCAATGCGTCCCTCCCCAAACTTACTTTTGGCTCTTGGGATAAATATATCCTGGAATATGAAGAAAAAGGTAATTAAAAAATACCTTTTATTTTTCATGGGCTGAAGAGTTTGCCGTCAGTCTCACAAGAGGTTTCTTCAGCTGAATGATGGTGGGGAAACCTTCTTCTATCCCAACCTAACCACATACAATGACATCATGACACTCGTGATTGCATTGGGAAATGTCATGCTTGAATTTGAATGAAAAGGATAAACATCTACATTTATAAGCATCTGACAGAGTATAAAACTGAAAAACTGATTTCATATCTTTGTCAATCAAAAGGCTGGAACAAAAGTATTTGTAGCTGCGAGACATACGAAAACTTAATGTACCGTATTCAAATCTGATAAAAACAAAACAAAACATTGAAATGCAAAGTTTACACTCAATAATAACATAACACAATACAATAACAGGGCATGAATAATCATTCATGACTAATAGCTGAATTAATAGTTACTTCAACATGAACTCATGATTAGTGAAGGTATGAACTAATCATGAACCAATGAAGAGTCCTTAAGTAAGAATCCTTAACTCTTTTCCAGATTTGGTTAGACGGATCTGTGAAATAAATGGCTAAATAATCATGTGCCATTCCAATTATTTGTCACAAAGATGCAGATTATGATATTACAATTTAAACAGTTAATTAATGCATTAACTATGACTTCTGTCATAGTTAAGGATCGCTCTTCATTGGTTCATGATTAGTTCATATATTCACTAATTGTGGGTTCATGTTGAAGTAACTTAATTCAGGTATTAGTATGATTATTCATGTCCTGTTATTGTAAAGCCATAATGTTTTTACAGTTAAGATGCAATGACAGTATTTAGGTGGCTGATCTGGAGCTCTAGTAAAATTGGTGCATGATCAAAAATTGCAATGCTTTTGGAAGTACAGAAGTGCAAACAATTTCTATAAATATGGAACAAATTAATGGTCCAGAAAAAAATAGTCAACATGAGAATATGTCTTGTGGATATATTCTCAAAGAATATTTCCTTTTAGAAGGATACAAATGACAGAATGCATCACAAATTTTAAATGGACTGCATTTATATAGCGCTTTCACAGACCCAATGGCCACCAAAGCGCTTTATATTGCCTCACACTCACCCATTCATACTCATTCATACACCGACAAATGCCATACTTTTGCGTAAATGTTTGGATAACTGAGGAACATTTTGACAGGTATGATCTTTTTAGAACTGTTACCTAAATTTTATCCATTAATGCAGATTGTCTGTCATTTGTACTACTTTGAGTTAGTAGACATGCAGTTGCAACATTACTTATTAAAGTCCCTGTAAAGGCAATTCTACAAAAAAGTTCTAAACACATTATGAATCTTACATATGTATTGCTAAAACATGTTACAAAGTCTGTGAACTGTGAAGTACTGAAATGTGGAGTTAGACCGTTAAACAGTTTTTCACCATTGCAATTTTACGGATTAATTGGGCGGGGCTAAAACAGGGCTCCGTGACGCACTGGAGCCCATGAGCTGCTGGACACCCCCTATTTGATGACGCACTGAGTCTGATCTCCCCCTCTCCACACACACACACTCCCCGAACACATTCGCATTCACGGCTCAATCGCGAGTGACTGTCAGTACTATTAGTTACTGCAGCTGAGCCTACAGTTTTCTAGCTATGACTTCGACACAGACATGCATAGGCTACTACCTGGATGCGATCATGTACAAAACAGATCAGTATCTTCATTTAAATTCCCCTAAAAACGATCACATCAAGAAGAGGTTTTTAGAGAGCTTATACCTTGATGAAGAGCCTCTGTACCTCTGTAGTGATCGTTTTACACTGGATCGTTTTATAAACTTTCCTCAGAGACAACTTGGATTCACTGATAATCCGCTGTTACCGGTGAACGGGGCCGAAACGACGATCTCCCGCCTCAGTGTTCATCCTCCCGTCTCCAAAAGCTAATCAGCTAATATCACCATTGACAGCTTTCCCGTGAGTGGGCGTGATTTCAGCGCAGCCAGCGGACACGCCCCCAGCGTTTGAGAGCAGAGAATCTGCTCATTTTTTCATGATTTTGCTTATTTTATGTACTTCCCGGCTTTTTTTATTATTCAATTTTGGCTGGGTGGCTAATAACACATTTTTCTGTGGTATGACAGACTCAGAACACATACTTAATTTTGACTTTACAGGGACTTTAAACAAAATGTTCAAAACCACTTTTTTTCATTCTACACTCACCTAAAGGATTATTAGGAACACCAAACTAATCCTGTGTTTGACCCCCTTTCGCCTTCAGAACTGCCTTAATTCTGCGTGGCATTGATTCAACAAGGTGCTGAAAGCATTCTTTAGAAATGTTGGCCCATATTGATAGGATAGCATCTTGCATTTGATTGAGATTTATGGGATGCTCATCCAGGGCACGAAGCTCCCGTTCCACCACATCCTAAAGATGCTCTATTGTAGGGTGACCATGTTTTGATTACTAAAAACCAGGACACTCGGCCCAGCAAACAGATACTCAAATGATACTCAAAGTTTACTCATAGATGCCTTATTAATTTCAATACATTTACAGTAGGCTATGCCACCTCTTTATACATAGAAAATTGTTATAAGACACAAATTCAGATAGGATTCTCAGAGGTTACACAGCGTTTTATTATGACAGGTTTAAAAAAAATGATAGAAATAATGTCTCTTCTGTATGAGAAAAATATATATAAATAATAAATAACTAAAAGAAATACCTCCAAATTGAACAAAAATAGCTCTCACAAACTTACAAAAAAGAACTAACAAAATATATTTATATCTTTAGTTTTCTTCCTCTTTATCCTGTTTTTCTTCCTCATCCTCCTTGTTTGCCCATCTATATTTTGCTGTAGAGCTGATCTTTCCCAGCAGTTTTTTGAAAACCAGGACATTTTCATCCCTTTATAAAAAACTGCTAGGACGTGAAAACAGGAAATTTCCTGGAAAACAGGACTGTTGACCTTACTCTATTGGGTTGAGATCTGGTGACTGTGGGGTCCATTTTAGTACAGTGAACTCATTGACATGTTCAAGAAACCAATTTAAAATGATTGGAGCTTTGTGACATGGAGCATTATCAACAAGGCATGATACACTCAAAAAAATGATTCAAGGCCTTCTTAGAGGTGACACATTTAAAAACAATTTGATTTATGTAAATATATCTATTTAAGATCATATGTATATATATTTAAGTGGTCTAACTAAAAATTTATTAATAGCTCCACCTATGAGATTGATTTACGTTGGATCGCCCAAAAAAAGTTTCATGTGGGACCGCCCTTTGCGCATGTGCGAGTCAGCGCGGTCTTTTCGCCCATCTCGTCTCATTCTCTCAGTGCAACGCCAAGGCAGAGGGTGGACGAGAGTACGTAAAGGCGAATATCTACTACTTGGTAAGTATTCATTTGTTGATTAGAAAGTATCTTACTGTCAATTATCATTAATACAGTAATATAGGCTGAGATGTGTGCATCAGTTAACGTTAAGTGAGCCTAATTTCACTCTTCAAAGCTGAAGGGAGTTGCTTGCTAAGGTTAACTTTGGTGGTTAAGTGCTACTTTTGTACTTTAAGGTTAGTCACGTTGACTGCTTTGGTTAAATTATGTGTTCACTACTCTTCATCGCCGCAATTTCGGACGAGAGATGCCGAATTTCTGTTGTTTGTGTGTCTAATTATGGTCGCGACAAGCGTTAGCAGCCAAGGTCCAAAGTCCAAAGCAAAGCCGTCAACCGACCGGGCGCGTTGGACACTGGGTAATGTTATGCGTTTTTTTTCGCCATGTGTCATTAATGGCGGCCAGTGTTATATTATTTTCGTCAACGACATTTTTTTCACAGACGAAAACGAGACGATAACTAAATAAAACCTAGTTTTGAATGACAAAAACTATGACGAAAACCTATTGACATTTTCTATTGACAATAAAAAACGACGAAAATGTCAAATAGTGACTATTTGGGAAGCGATTCAGTCAGAACTGATGTCCTGCGTCTGTGGTAGATGCGCACATTTCAGTAGAGCAGACATACAACGTTAGATCTGAATAAGAGTGAGGACGCTGTGAGGAAGAGTGAGGAAGAGCTCTAACGTAATCATTACGGTTTTCTGGGCGCACACACAGCGCGCGAGTCTTAAACTGCGCTCTCTTTCGTGTCTGAATGGACATAATACACAACATTATGTCTAAATGTCCATTTTGGACAGTATTCACGTAAACTATGTCGGTTATGTCTTAAAACAGTTGTGAGTGTATCGGATGTGCGTCAGTGCAATTCAGCATGTCATTGGACATGATCCGATGTGTGTCCTTAATAGTGGTCAAGCAACAAAAAAGAAAACTATTCACTGTTTGTTATAGCTTTAAGGATTAATTATATTTAATTCATACAAATAAATATGCTTGAAAGAATGATGTATGCAAGTAGTTCTAAATAATGCATATATCATTAATTAAAAGGAAGACTGTTTTACTTTAGGAAAAGTGGTTTGATTTAATTTAAAGATTTTTTAAAGTCACAGTATTTAAATCTGTATCTGTATTGCATGTTAAAAATCATTCATATTAATAGGTGCTCTACTTCAGTTCAACCTACAATATTAAGCAATATATTAACGTGTTTGACTATAATTAATAATTACTTTTATTTGGTTACATTGCCTGAGTATTTGCTCCATTGCTCACACCTCTAATATATGCATCTCATCTTTTGCAGTTGAAGTTGAAAAGCAGTTTACGGCAACCTCCTATTAATGGTAGGTAAGACTAGCATTACTTGCTCAATTCTAGCACAAACTTATTTGCATCATTGTCATGTGATATGTGCTAATTGTCTTTATTCTCCTTTTTAGGATTATGAATGTGGCAGTGCAAAGAATGCAGTTTGCAATTAGCTAGCAGGTATTTGTTGTTTGCAACATTTTAGGCAGGTTCATGGGAACTTAAGGGGCAGTTATTAATATCCATGTACATACACCGATTAGGCCATCCTTAAAAATATTTTGGTTTGCAGTAACAGCAATTTTTTTTTTAAAAAGGGTCGGTAGGAAGGTCTATATTTTTTTTTCCAAGATTCAGTGTAAAAAAAAAAGGTACAATTTTGGAGATGGTGATCGTGAATTAAAAAAAAAAAATGCATATTGTGACGTCACTGACTGGGTCTTCAAACTGTGCATCCACCGCTAGGTGTTAATGCAAAATAAGACCAGTTACATTTTAGGCTAGTCACAAAATGTATAAAATATCTATTTGTTATGCATATACATGAGATCAGCAAAAACAAGTACAAACACATGGTCAAACAAAGAATACAATTAAACAAAGATACAAATTAGCCTATATACACAGTGCTTTAATTTCAGGAAGGTCTAAAATTAGCTACTTTTCAGTTAAGTCTGTCGCTCTCTCTGAAAAGAAATTTAATTTAGCTAGTAATCAAATGTAAAATGACACTGCATAGTTTATCATAGTTAGATTAATGCTTATTAAAGTTTAAGTTATTCATTCAAGAGCTGTGAGTGATTTGTATCTGCCTTTTGTTGTTTGATTCGCATTGGCTCAATCGTCACGTTTATTAGACTACTGCCCCTTTAAGACCGAATGCAGAACTCTACTGTAATAGATGACTGATGCACCATCATTTTCTCCCAACTTACGTCCAATTAAGACATAAACTGTGTTTAAATGAATCTCAGAGCAGGTCATTTTATATTTTATGTATATTTGATGGTTTAGATGCACACATGAAGCCCAAAATGAGGCGATAGCCTACTTTTCTTGTCTCGTTTTAGTGCATTTCGGAGCGCGCATCGTGAACAACTTCTCTTGCGCAGACTTTTGTGCTTTTAATAGCTCTTTTAATGATTGAACGCGTCCGCAGTTTAGCAACAGTACAGACTGCATTTTACAACAATCACCGATCGTGCTGATTCTGACGGTACGTTTTAGGAAGAAATGACAGCGCAACGCTGTGAAGGGAAGGAAGTTGCGCTAGACAGTCTGTAATGGTTTCATCTCAAATATCTTCTTTTTATAATCTTTGAAAGCGGAAATCTAAAATACAATTAGAATAATATCCCAGATCTAAAGTGTAACCACGTTTTGTCCTCATTGTCACTCATTAAGCAGGGCTGTCATGTTGTTCGCGCTGTGGCTCCGGGTGAGAGATCGCTCTCTCTTCTGGACTGCGAATAGCAAAATTGCATCACAGACAAATTGTTTAATATTTTTATTATATATAGAAATGGTTGATATTCAGCCCCGTTGCCCTTTTAATACCGGGTACCAAGCGGGAACACTGAAACGAGCGAACGTACAAGCCATATAGTGACACGCGTAAGTTACGTTAAACCAATGGTGTAAACATAATCTGATGACTATGACGCCACGGGTTTTTATTTAAGAAAGAACGTAGCCTACGTTTGTAGGCTATGTAGACACAAACAACTTTTACAATACTAACTAAAATATAATTAATATTATTTTATTGAATTTGAATTAGTCGTTTGAAGAGTAAAAAAAAAAAATCGGTCGGTCTGAACGCAAGTTACAACCGGCAAGTCGGTCGGACTAAAATAAAAAAAAATAAAAAAATTGGGTCGGCCCTAAATTGACAGGGTCGGTCGGGTTACGGCAAACAAGAATATTTTTAAGGGTGGCCTTATTTGGTTCATCCACTCACACACCAATGTAAAACATGCAAGAAAACTACCAACTTGCTTGTTGGGGGCATTTAGGGGTTAGGCATCCTGTTCAGACTGAAATTACCCTCTAATCTAAATTAGACAACCTGCTCCTTCTCTGTGTCACCAGAACAACCACATTTGGCTAAATTGTGTCTCATTTTTAACCCCTGCTTCAGCGTGACAACATCAACACCAGGAGGGAGTGTATCCTGAGATGCATCATCTACCTCAATGAAGATCCAGACACCATCTTCAAAGAATATCTGGTAAATTCATCACAATATGTTTGTCATGTAGTGTTGAACTGTTACTCCCTTACGTCTCCCATGACACACTATTTATATTGACAGACCCTAGGGCTGGGCGATAAATTGATTTTATCGATTAATTTGAATGTGTAGTTTACGCCGATTTTATTTATTTTTTAATGAAAATCGGTTTTCTCTTAACAACCTCTGAGCTCCTGTGGTTCTGACTGGACTCAGGGCTTGCCAAGATAGAGATACACAAACAACATGGCAAATGAACACTGTGAGAGACGCAATTGTCACTTTTTACACGCTCTCATGCACACATGCATTTTCTCACGCAGAGAAAAGTTAGGCTACTATTCATATGAAACATAGCCTATTCTCATCAGATTCTGTCAATTTTATTACAAAATTCAAACAATAAACACCGTTTTGGCACTTGTCACTAAATATGACATGAAAGATCGCAGAGCTCAGTTCAAGCGGTACGTGAACCGATCATCTGTTACTCTTTACTACTAACTTACCGTAATGTAATAAAATCAATCGATCAGTGTTTTTCAACCGCGGAAAGATGTCCATAAAACAGCTGGAGAACAACATGTCACGTAACGTTACATTTACCTCAGGAATGCCCTTCAATTAGCCATAACATGCATGTTAGTTGGACTTAAATAATTACTATAGAGAGGAGTATTTTGCTAAATATGATAACTATATTACACATTTATTATATTTTACCTATATCATTCAAATATTATAATGTTGTTTGTTGTTATAAAAACACATTTAATTTGAGTTGGTTTTAACCTTTAAACCTAATACCAGCTGACAGGGTCTCTCTGTATTATAGCATTAAGTGATTTATTTTTGGAGAACAATTAACATAACACATTAAGGTAGGATATCTACTGTACCTAATATTTACCCAAACGAATTGATATTGAATCAATATCCGAATCAAATCACAAGAATTGAATTGAAATTTGTATTAAGCAATAATAAAAAACAATAGCATACCAGTCTTTGTACCATGTAAACATTGTGTTACATAGTTAATAAACTTAATAAAATTGTTTAGTTACCAAATACTTTGACAATCACAATAAACATTGTGAGTTTTTTTTTTTTTTTTTACACATCCCCCCAATCCACCCATTTTATGTTATGTTATATTTACACTATTTACAATGACAGGGCCTGCCCTCTTGTCTTTTTGGCTTGTTGTTTCTGATTGCACTTTAATCCAGATAATATCCCAGAAGGGAATAAAGTTAAAACTTGTTTTGAACAATTTCTTTGTCGTCTACAGATTGATTTTAAGTAGGGAGAGGAAAAAAATAGTTTTAAATCGTAAATGGATATTTTTGTGAAAAAATCTGGGATTTTTTAGGCCAAATCGCCCAGCCCTAAGCAGCCCTACAGAGGTGTTCTTATGTACTGCTGTAGACAAGTGATCGTACATGTTTTTTGAATTTAGGGGGGGGGGGGGGAGTGTGAGTGTGTGTGCTTGGAGTGGGGAGATTGTTTTAGAGTTCTGTTGGCCTGGGGGATGAAGTTGTGCTGTTGATAATGGACAAATGCTTTTCTATATGTATTTTTGTGTCTGATGCCATCACCTGTGGAGCCCTGCATCACTTTATGTCACCTTATTTCTATGTCCATCTTTATTTAACACTTGCTGTGTTTTCTGTGTTTGTGGTGTTCAGGCACTGGCGACCGAGGATGCAGAAAGGGACCTAGCAACCACAGTCATGTGACCGGAAGTGATGGGGATCAGGAGCCTGAGGACGTTGGAGTTGTGGAGTCAAGTTCATTCTATTTGGCATCATTCACCATGGTGAAACTCAAACATCCAACAGGAAAAAAAAACATTTTTGATTGGAGGGGTTCTAAGGAAATGAAGTTCAAATGTAAATGTATTTCAATAAAAAATAAAATAAAAATAAAAAACCAGTTTTGTCTCACGTGTATGTTAATGGATCAAATGAAAAATGATTTATATGTTTAATTGATGATAATTTCCAATAATTAAGTAAGTTTGAGTTGGTCAAATGAAAATCAATTTCATTTAGTTAATGTAATTATTTTATTTCAGCTGTATTTGGTAAAATTTAGTTAGGAGAACTCAATTACATACTGTTGTAAGTATTTGATAAAAATAAGTTAGGCTAACTCATTTAAATTCTGTTGAATGGATGTACTCAATTTGAGTTGGGACTACATATATTTATTGGATGGAAATCCTGCCCACAACTTAATTGAGTTCATCCAATGAATCATTTTTTTGAGTGTAGATCCATGTACTCATTCTGTTTACGCCAAATTCTGACTCTACCATCTGAATGTACCATCTTTGTTTTTGCTTTTTTGTATTTTGTTTGTGTTTTTTGTTTTGTTTTTGCACCATTTTCTAGCATATTATGTTCCATTTATTGAATACACTCACATGGCAAATTCTCTGAGATATGTTTCTCAAGTCTGTCAATAATCCTATTAAGCGCAACCGAATCTTAAATCATCTGAAGAGTCTAAGGGCAGATCTAGTTTCTAGCATCATCTTCGTTCTGCTGACCACTTCAGATCAAAAGGGATTGGTTGGGGTAAGATTTTCATTCCAAATTTCACTCTAAAGTGCTCTAAAATGCTATTTTAAAGTTTCCTAATTTAGTTGGAGGTCTCCTACAACAGGTTTGCATGCATCAAAGGTAAGAAAAACACTTGAATTTTCTCAAAATATATACATTGCACATCATCACCACGTTGTTCAATGATTCTCAATGATTCATTGGATGAATCAGTCTCTCTAAATCTCTCCTTTCTGTAAGTTTACTCTCCTCAGCCTCATAAGTTTATAAATGTAAAGTAACTATAACTATAAAGACCTTACATAATGAACCGTTATGTTTTTATTACCTAAGAATGAGCCATTTCTATTGTGGGTCCCCTTACATCGAAATTGTGGCCCTAAACGGACAAATATGCTTCGTCACTATGTTGTTCTTTGTGCAAAGAAGCTAGCCAAAGTCAGCAAATAAAACACTGACAGAATGATGAACAAGTAACAATATTCACAATAACATAGTTTTACTGAATGATTAAGTAAACCTAATTAATTTATCTTTGTAAAGAAACCTTATTGGTTTACTGGCTACTCTCTGCTGTCTCAGACGACATATTTTCCTGTCGGCCACCGTAACTGCTGTATGTTTTAATTCGCAACCTCACTAGATACCTCTACAATTTACACAGTACACCTTTAACACCTTATAGATTTTTTGGGTCAGAAAAAAAGTTTCTTCAACCTTCTCGAAAAGTGAAATGAAGGTAGAAAATAAAAATATGCTGACAAAAGGATTTACAGTATATTATATTAATGTCAAATTATATGAACATTGAAGAGAGCCTTTTGGTAGTTTTAACTGATCCGGTGGAAGATACCCTGAGGGAAAAAGCTGTTCTTGTGTCTGACTGCTTGGGTGCAGTTCAAAGTGAACGTGAGCTGGGTGTGTGTACAGTAGTCCAAGTTATTTTCTTAGCCCTTTTTCTTACTCTGGAGGTGTAACGTTCTTAGAGGTTGGGAAGGGGGTGCCAATAATCATCTCAGCAGTTCTAACTGTGCATTGTAGTTCACTTCTGTCTGATTCGGTGGCTGAACCAAACCTCTGACAGACAAGAGAAGCACAGGATAGACTCGGTAATGAGGCAAGTAGACTGGTGTTAGCATCTCCTGTGGCAGGTTGGACTTCATCTGGATGTACAGCCTTTGCTGTGCTATACATTTACTTTATGAAAATCAGTGCAGATTTCACAGCAACAAAATTAAAAGGATTCACAATGGTACTAAACAGCCTTTTCCTCTGTGAAAAAAGTATCCATCGGATGATAGAAGGGATGTAGTAGATTGTGGCAAATTTGTTCAGCAAAGTTTTGATCATGGTAATCATTTAGATCATCAAATCCTTTCAAATTCCACCTATGAGACAGTATGGTTTATAGGGACAGAGCAAAGCATGAGAATGTATCTTCTGCAAGTGGGTCAACAGCTGCAAGTATCCAAGATACAGGCAAGCCAACCAGTGACTCACTGTGTGTGTGTGTTTGTCTCTTGCTTGTGTTGGTGTGAAATCTGGTTATTTTTCTCACAGTATCTTGAAAGCAAACAAACTAAATTGTGTGTGTGTGTGTGTGTGAGAACATGTGTGAAATGATATGTATTAATGAAAAAAAAAAATTAATCCATGTTTGTTGCAGGGATCATAAAACATTCGATTTGTTCAACATGATTGCAAAGATTGCCAGATATTTACTATTGCTGAATGATGTTAGTGGGATTAAGATATGGACGTATTAGATCCAACTTGCATTCTTTCATTGAGGCAATCAGTAAAAAAGAAATAGCCCAGCTAACAAAAATATGTTTTAAGAACATTTTGCTTAGTTTGCAATCATTTCTGAATGCTCAAATTAGTTCCCTTTCAGTCGAGAACATCAGACGTAGTCGACGTCGACTGAACTGGATCACGACAGGGAGCCAGTCATTTTCGAGTACTATTGAAAGAGCCAATGGAATTTGGTGTGCGTGACTTGCATCACACACTCCGCCCCCCGCGGCGCGGGTATAAATATGGAAGTGAATGCACGCACTAGTTGCCTTTCGCTTCAGAGCTGATCGTTTGCTGTCTCTAAAGAGTGCTGTTGTCTACAACAAGCGAGTGTGTCAGTGTTCTTCTGGAAGACTCTCCCACTGCTGGTGGTTTCTACTGCGTGAGTGCAGCGGTGATCGCAAGCTTTGAGCTCTCAACTGCTGTGTTAACAGCAACAAATGTTTGTTGGCGGGTGGTTATGCCGAGTTCAGACTGCATGATTTTCAAAGTAGTCGGGTCGCTGTTCTTTTCACACTGCATGACTATCTTGGCCAGCATTCAGTCACTGCTGTGTTCACACTGGACGATTGATCGGTGACAGAAGGTTTCACACTGCATGACTTTACAATAGGAAAAATCGCCGACAGACTCTGTCTAGCACGCTGCGCGCAAACTACGTTTCACAACAAACACGTGAGGTGTGAAAAGGAAACAACGCGACACCACATGTGCAAGATCGGAGTTCTCATGTGAGACTTTTTTTTTCGACCCGGTTGTGGTACAGCTGGTGAAACGTCAGACACGAGTGCTCCTGCCAAATTTCTACAAATTTTCCTTCCATTTATTGTGTCCAAATAGACCGAGAAGAAGCTTTTTTTTTCGGAAACAATGCCATATCATGTTGATATGTGATCTATAACTCCTCCCCGAACTCCCTGCTGCTCTGTATCTTGCTCTCTCACTGGCCGGTGATCGCCGATGTAGTTTTCAGTCAAAACACTTTTCACACAGCAGGATTTTGAATCGCCGACAGGTCCAGATATTTAGCATGCCAAATATCTCACGGGCGTCGGCGACTCGTCTGTGATTCTCTCAGTTCGTGTCTTTGCTCATTCACACTGCGTGATTGTCACTCGCGTGAAGAAACGCCGATTTGCTTGTGATTTCGGGCATTTGTCGGCGATTTCTCAAAACCTGTTGGCGAGCCAAAATCGTGACTAAAATCATGCAGTCTGAACTCGGCATTAGAGGGCGGAAAGGTGAGTGCTTCACTGTCACTTCACTGTTCAGTGTTGCCCCAGTCATTCCCCTGTGTGCTCCGGCACTGGTGATGGGTCCTATTTCCTGAAAGAGCAATACGGGCACATTTGCGTCTTTTTCAAGATGTCATTCCACCTGTGCGTTCTGGATGCGGTCGTTCCCTGTTCCTCTCTGACGGTCACAATTGTTGCATCATGTGTTTGGCCTTACAGCACGCTGAAGCAGCTTTTGTGGACCGTTCATGTTCCCATTGCGGGAGTATGACTGTCGCAGTGTTGAGATCGAGACTCCTTCGTTCACGAACCTGGACCCCATTACCATGCCCCAGCCCTGGGTGCCGTGTGGGATGGGAGGATAGTGATGGATGCCTCGCCTGATAACCATTCCCTGTGGGCTCCTCACTCCTCCATCACACCGCAGCCGATGGAATTCCTTTTGAACGTGCTTGTCCCTCTGTAATGAACCAATCAGCTGATTCAATTGGGGTTCCACCAGATCTCCCTCTGGGAGTGTAACGTTGCCCGAGCCAGATCCCAGATCTCGGAGCGGGCTGCACTGGTTCTCAGCTCGCTGCCCCAGTGCCTTTCTTTCCAGAAGTGCATGGAGAGCTTAACAGGTTGTGGACGGCACCTTTCTTTGCCAGAAACTGCCTGGATAGCTTTTCCCCCTCACTACCCTTGATGGAGGAGTGGTGAAGGATTATGAGGCTATCCCTCCAGTGACACAGGTGCATCTATGTAAAGTCACGCACGCCAAATTCCATTGGCTCGTTTAATAGTCCGCGAAGATGACTGGCTCCCTGGCGTGATCCCATTCAGTCGACGTCGACTATGTCCTCCATTCCCTTCTTCAGGGAATGACGGGTTGCATATGCAACCATTAATGATTAAACAACCTAGAAGTAATGCTCAGACATGTTAAATTAACGTGAATCTCAAATGTTCTGGATAAAACGTTCCATGAATGATGTTCCTTTGAGAAGAACATACTGAGATAACTTTGCCATTTTTTTTGTGACGAATCATATCAATAACTGTTTTGTGTCCGACGTAGAGAGAGCGATACGTAAAATACGTTACCATTTGTATACAGTACGAGCCTGTATAATTCATTCTTCAGTTTCTCAGAAACTCAGTTTCTGGTTCATAGATATATGGCTGATTTAAACCACTTTTCCCACTTACCATTATGTCGCGTTTTTAACAGTAAAGTTGATCGAGTGTAGTATCAGGTATTCTGAACTGGTGTGATTGAGTGGAGACGGGCTAATTTGCATATTCATGTTTCAAGGGTGTAGTTTCATTCAAGCTATTTTAGGGCATGAAGAAATTGTTTTCACAGGAAAATAATATTTAAAAATGTCATTTTGGTGATCAAAGATGAGTTTTAAGGGATACAATTATTGACTACAGGGGGACTTTAAGCCTGTAAGTCTCACTTCTGATATGTGGACATCAATGCAAATGGATACAAAATATTATGACCAGCTGTTCACAGTATTCCCTAGAGTGTAGCTTGCATTTACTGTACATTTATGCATTTGATCCTTTTATATGAAGTGACTTACTTACTTAGCATTGTTTGTGTGTGTGGTTGAACTTTGTTATAGCTTGTATGGATAACGCTTGCTTTGCGAGGCATATTCATTTTTTAAAGGTCCTTTTAAAGGTTCAAATCATTATCTCAGCAACCCAAATACCCTGCACTTCTGGACAGTGCAGTGCTTTGTATTCCCATTTTTATCTTTTGATATACAATTCTGCCTTCTCAGGCCCTTGTGAGAGAATATTATCAAACACAGATAGCAATAATAGGTTAAATGTTCACAAGCATAGCCATATTCATTAGCATTTTCATGCATTACATAGTAATATATACCTGCATGACCCTTACCTATGTACTAGGTGTAGGAATAGGACAAAACTAAATGTGTTTCTTTACCTCAAACAGTAGCGCATGGCACCAACAATGCCCATGTTATAGGTTTAATTCCCAGGGAATGCATAACCCAATTAAATGTACTTGTATACCTTGAGTGCAGTAGTCCCTTTGGATACACACCTGCCAAATTAGCAAATGTTAATAAGGCTTGAGTTGTTCATTGAATGTTAATTATAATGGCCAATAAAGCTGCTGATATTCTTCCATTCAAGTTCTCACACGCCATCACATCGGTTAGATACCATTATTGTTTGAGGTAGTGTTTTCAAAGTATAAACTGTTGTAGTCTAACCCCCAAATCTCTGGGTCTGGTTGCATCAATGAGATGCTTTGACTTGTCTTAGACCACCAGATGGCACTAATGTGCACCATTTTGGGAAGCTTTAAAAGCCTGTTTTTTGCCATCAGGCTCTCCTCTCAAATTCAAATACATCAATGAAATCAACAATTTATCAGAATCCAAATTATACAATACATTAATAAAGGGCCTTTAAATATAATCCGAATCTTTGCCCATTCTATTCATGCTTCCTAACTGCATGCGTCCCTAGCCTAATACAATGAGGAGCGATGGTGATTTAGTTATTAATTGCAATGTAGGTACGGTATGGATGTATGAGATTTTGAAAGTGTTCTTATATGCACATTAAAATGACTGATTGGGTCATTTAAGTACCAGATAAGTTCCGTAGTGAGATAAAATTACAGGAGTTGGTGAAGCGAATAAACAGCAGACAAAGTTATAGGGTAAAATTCAAAAGCCAATGAGTTTTGTCTGGTGCTGATTTTTCAGAAAATTATTGCAGAAAATAAGCTCTGTGACAAACACAGTTTGGTTCATCGTGACAATCTTCACAAGTAAACATAACTTTTATGAATTTTGAAGCCCAAATACAATCAGCAGAAGTCAAAAGCAAAAGGTTGGCTATTATGAGCTGCACCACAGTCACAAGACTTCATCACAATCACTAAGCTTCTGACAACTCTTTCAGTCTTCATTTAAAAATATTTTCCATATTAGAATAGTTTGAGCTTGCTAGTAGTTTGCAAGAATAGTTTGAGACAATGAAGCTGTGAAAGTAACTAGTGAGAAGATGAGTTGACCTGTTCACCGTGATGTTTAATGTCTCCATCAACATCTAGTGTCGTTTAGCAACTGCCTTGTTCAAGACAAATAAAAGTTCAAAATCACAAGGGCTTTTTCTGATGAATTTTATGTTGATGTGTTAATGTAAAATACCTTGAGCCTGTGTTCACCACAGACCTTATTTCGGGAATTTAACCAAAAACCACTTCAGAAAAATTTACCGAGTTCTGGATGATTGAACCAAATGTGCTAAAATGCTAATATTTGGCCTACAAAAACATGTCATCCCCACAGCACTCATTAGAGTACAACAGTCAGGGTTCAGAAGTAAAAAACTCCATTGCTCCATAGGGATAAAGATTTTTACAGTAACTTATAAGCATTTAAAGACAGACCTGCAGTGGGCTTTGAGGTTTTTTATCAATGGTATATGCTTATGGTGAATCCATCTGTCCACATTAGTTTGTCTTTTTGTCAAATACTTTTTTTGGCTTTAAATAAATGTTGTAATGTTGTGCTTCACCTCTTGGTTGTTTTGTTCATGGCTTATAACACTTTTTTTTTTTTTTATCCCTTTGGATACATGTTTTTCCCAGTATGAATGCTACTGAAAAAGTGAGTGGGCATGACGCACACTTTAGAATGTTCGTCAATTAATCAGAATCAAGCATTCTTTTTGTGCATGTTTATTACTTGCTGAGTTACGAAGGGATTCATTCTGTCTAACAGAGAACACTGATCCAGACTTGCGTAAATCTCCTCGACCAAATTTGTCTAAACGTTACATTGATACTGACGTCTTGCGACCAGTCATCTTCAAGTGGTAACTAAACAAACCAATAGATATTGGCCAATGAGATTTGCATGCTGAGCTATTCATACCCGGACATACTGGTATAAATACTCCCAGCACGCACTTCTCATTCATGTTTTGCTGAGGAGCCGAGACAAGGATCCCAGCCATTCATTAGTAACTTGGACGTTCCCATTCAGTTAGTCATGTTTGACGTTACGCCAGTACTGATGTGTACTTTCCCTATGGTAACGAGTGTTAGAGATGCAGATGCTGTCAAGCTGTTGCATTGCCCTCTGGCAACTTCTCTCACATAGTTGTAACCTACCCAGTGACCCATGTAAGTCCAAGGAGAGTAGTCCTCCATACTCAAGGGATGGAAGGGAAAGGGCTTACTCTGGACACGTTCGTAGCTGCTGTTCCTCTTATCGTGACATTTCACTTTGGATCTCAATCCCTACACTTTTCAGCCATGACCAGTGTTTTTAACGTTGGGGAAACAGATCCACACTCCAAAAATCCACCAGACCATCCTGGGACTTCTGGCATACACTTTTCACTATACATTGGGACACACTTATTTTAATCTTGCATACTGTTTAGGATGGATAGTATGGACGTGGAGACGCAGGGGTGAGCTTCCACGCAATACACATACAGGACAGAGCAACACAAAGCCTGGGTTTGCCTCCTCCAGGGGCAGCGCTTGCAAGTTCACCACATGTTCTCTGAAAGGAGTGATGCGAAATTTGGTCATGTATCTGGGCCAGGGTCTCAGGATCATGTGAGACAGGCATGATTTGCTGGCTGAAAATACCTGCAGGTCCCCAACCCTCTTGAAGGAAGCAAGCACGGTCTTTAGGGACAGGATCTTAATGCTCGACTGACTCAAGCGGCTCGAAGGGAGCTCTCTGTAGACCAGAAAGTGTCCCAGTAGGTCCCTTTATGGAAGGATTTAACCTTCTGGTGCCTCTCAGGAACGTGCTCAGCTTCATCATCCTCTCCAGAGGACATCCAGAGTGCCAAATGAGAGACAAGGTGGACCCACACCACCACTCTGTAGCTCTACGGCACATGGCATACTAGAGGAGCGGGAGGTCTGTGAGGTGTTCGGCCAAACACAAAGCACTTAGTCAGCTGGCTAATCGGAGTACTTAAAGCTTTTCGGAAGGTGGGGATCCTCAGTAGGGTTGGGTATCGTTTGAATTTGAACGATTCTGATTCCGATTCCTTGTTTCGATTCCGGTTCCTAGCGATTCTCGATTCCGATTCTTTTAAGAGGCAGGGTCAAAAAAGTTTAGCTAACCTTGCTAACCAACGGCCTTTCTGAAGGAAATAATCCTTTCTGAAGGAAATACTCCTTCTGTAAAAATACTCCTTTTGTCACAAATTTTGCATTTTGCTGAGATTTCGTTATTTTTAGAAAAGTGAAGCCACACTTTGGATCGCCGACGAAAGGTACTCATGTTCGACTCGCATGGTTATGCCAACACTTCCGGTAGACGCTTCTTCGTTGGTGTTGTTCAGCGGTTTCTTCTTCCGCTCGGTGGACTGTGAATATCGAAACTAGGAATCGAAATTTTTACTTTTGAACGATTCCGGTAAAAACGAAAAGTTAGTCTCGGTTCCAATCGATACTCGATTCTCGATACCCAACCCTAATCCTCAGACTGGGAAGAGAGGTGTGGCAATGTACAGTATCTGACAAATATTGTTTTTTGAACATTAAAGCATTACATCTTTTTACACCAAATGAACAAAATAATGAACTTTTAAATTAGCATCATATGACCCCTTTAAATCAGAGGGCTAAAATCAGGGTAGAAAATGGCCTTTTATTTAAAGATTTTGACCATTTCTTTTCATGTAAAAATCCTACTAACATTATAAGTGCACTTTAGAAAGGATTATGAAATAAAATGCTGCTGCTTTGTTTTTTCTTTGGGGATGTGTGGTGTTTGCATCCCTTGAATCCATTAACTCTAAAGATCCATCGTCCCCACTGCTCCACTTTCAGATGTGTGATTCATTATGCACTAGATTCTGGGAGTAAAATCTCTGAGCATGTGAAGTTCTGGACAGTCGTTTTCATCAAACTGTTTCTCCTGTATCCACTTGGAGGCGTTTTTGTGAGTTGGGAGTCCCCACAGAGAGATAAGCCTCTCTAAAGTCAGGGGCCACGTTATGGGGACCTACGCATACATATCCAAGCCCAGCAGATGGGGAGTCTTTGTGGCCTAATTGTGCAACTTGGCTCTAATCCCAGACTAAACCCTGAAAAGAAAACATCTCACATGAAGAGAATGTGTTCTCCTCCAAGCCAACAAAACATTTGCACAGATTGCTCTCTTTTTGGGGGGTGGAAAAGATAGTGCTGATCTTTTTTTCCCACCCTGTCTTTATTTCTTTAAATATACTTAACCTAAAACCATGGTGTTATATTACAGGACGGTGCTGCTCTCTGTCTGTGGAAGCCTTGGTGCATTACAGGAGTCATTTACCCTGGCAGTGGGAGAGAAAGTCTCCTCTATTCTCTGTGATATCAGTAAGAACACAGATAAGAGAGCAGTTGTGAGATTCAGTTCTAAAAGGGGAGAGGTGGAGAAACTCACCAGCCTGCACTTTAATCTCTTGTAAATATAATGATATCTATCCCTCATCATTTAAATAACGAGTATAAGGTAAGGTGAGCAGGTGTCTTGGTTTTCCCAGGACACTCCTGTATTTCAGCTTTATTTGTAGTGTCCTGACTTATGAAAAAAATCATGTTCTGTCCTGTATTTCTTCTTTCCTAAATTGTATTTGCCTGGTGATCATAAAAGCGAGTAGTGGTCTTTTGTCATGTTAGAATACTTAGCCTAATCAAAGGTAATAGTATATTTTAGAGAACAAATTACCATCCAATCACAATTCATTATCGATTAACTTGCAGTTAGTGAAGGTGAGATATTTGAGATCTTAAAGTCAGATGCGAAGGTGTCAAAGAAGTGTGTGTACATTTAAAGAGGATCTTCAAAACAATTTATTAATTATTGTGCGCAGTAAGTTGTGTGAAAAAATAATACAATGTGTTATCGTACTGAATTAAATGAGAGAGAGGGAGGGGGTGCCTGTCCATCCCGTCCGGTATTCTACAGCCTAGAATACTGTCTAACACTTGATGGCTGCTCTGTTAAGTCTTCGTCGTCGGTTAGGAACCTGGGTGTGCTCTTTGATACCAAGCTCTCATTTTAAAGTCATGTCTAGTATCTGTAGAACCGCATTTTTCCATCTTAAAGGTGCAAAACGCAAGTATCTGAGTTTTTGCAGAACTAGCGAAACTAACGAATACATTAACCTGCAAGACATAGGCACATAGCTAGACGAGCGTGACGTCACACCCAGTCTCAGATTAGAGCCTGAATCCCTCTTATTTATTTTACTGTACAGGATTATAGAGGCGATCGCAGTGGTCAGAGAAGGGCTCATTCAGCCCATCAGGCGATTGTTTAAGCATGTATGCACTCAAAAAAATAATATGTTGGATTTAATTTATTTTAATTTGTCAACAGGTTCCACATAACTGGATTATGTTAAACAAACATAATTTGATTATGTAACTTCAACATAATGGAATTATGTAATTTTAAATTACCCAATTTAAGTAGTCTCAACGTGAATTTTTAAAGGCTTCTTGACATGATTCAAAGGCATTTTATTATATTTATTCATCCATTTATATTTCATTTGATTCAGTGACATTTAAATTGCTAGACTTTAGCTAGCTGTTTGCTTGCAGAAGCACATAATTATTAGCATCTTGAATGCTAAGATTTACATGCTCCTTCATTCAAAGCAATTGAAAATAATGTAATCAGTCGACAGACAAACAAAATGCTCCACTCTTCTCCACAATGGTAACCCAATGTAATTTAAATGGTTTAATAATTCCAATGTAATTTAACATTAAACACTATTACACACTATCAAGTCTTCCCCTTTTCTAAATTTCTAAAAAAAATAAATAAATAAATAAAATAACACTTAATTTTAACATTTATTCTCTCTTAAAGGGGAAATGAAGCAGTGAATCAAGTTTACACGATTTACAAGATGGATTTCCAATGTAATTGTTGATTATATAAGAAACATTACAAATGTAAACATTTAGAAGAAAAAAAGAAAAAACTTTGTATCTTTCGCCGCCAGGGCGCCGCCATTGTGCAGGTGACGTCACGGGGTTGGTTGGCTCAAGTTTAACAGGCTCTGGGCATTGAAAATCGCGACATCAAACTGTGTTTACACCAGTACAGTGTTTTGACCGTGAATGACTAATGTTAGGTACAGTTATTAGACAAAAAGACGACGTCTAATGTTATATGTTGACAAACTGCACATAGAAACATTGTTCGCGATGTCTGCCATCAGATATTCCCGTCTCGTCAACAACATGTAAGTTAGCATGTAACATTATTTGTTAAAGGGGAAATGAAACGTCCGCCGATTTTCAATGCCAGAGCCTGTTAAAATTGAGCCAACCAACCCTGTGATGTCACCTGCACAATGGCGGCGCCCTGGCGGCAAAAGATACAGCGTTTTTTCTTTTTTTCTTCTAAATGTTTACATTTGTAATGTTTCTTATATAATTGTTGATTATATTGGAAATCCATCTTGTAAATCATGTAAACTTGATTCACTGCTTCATTTCCCCTTTAATTCAACCATATGCAAAGCATGCTGGGAACTAAAAGCACTGCCCAGTTTCAGTTAAGGTAACACAAATCAATCAAGTAATCCAACACAAACGGATTAAGTAAACTTAAGTTGTTCATAGATTTAAGCAGATTGAACACAATAAAATTAAGTTCGGGCAAAATGGCAGTCGGCTCGCACTATACTGCCACCCTCTGGATGTACACATTTTTTTACTTAACATAAATGGTTTGTGTTTAGACAACACATTAGGATTTTGTACTGTTAAGTTGAGACACAATTACATAGACCTTAACAGGAAAAAAACATTTAAAGTCAAAAAATATAATTAATATAAGTAAACTATATATAAATATATTATGTAAATTGCACAACCTCCCTAGTTTTTTTTTTTTTTGAGTGTGGGTTCGAAAACGGCAATTTTTAACATGAAATGTTGCACAATGCACCTTTAAAAAAATATCTAAATTACGCCATAAGCTCTCTTTGACAAATGCGGAACAATTAGTTCATGCGTTCATGACATCAAGGCTAGATTATTGTAATGCTCTACTGGGAGGTTGCCCTGAATGCTTAATAAACAAACTTCAGATAGTCCAAAATGCAGCCGGTCGAGTTCTTACCAGAACCAGGACGTATGACCATATCAGCCCGGTTCTGTCAACCCTGCATTGGCTGCCTATTAAACATCGTATACATTTTAAAATATTGTTGATTACTTATAAAGCACTAAATGGTTTAGCTCCGCAGTACTTGAGCTCTTAACACATTATAGTCCTTCACATCTATTGCGATCTCGGAATTCCGGCCAGTTGGTAATACCTAGAATATCAAAATTGACTGCTGGCGGTAGATCCTTTTCCTGTTTAGCACCAAAACTCTGGAACAATCTTCCTAACATTGTCTAGGAAGCAGACACAATCTGTCAGTTCAAAGCTAGACTAAAAACACATCTGTTTGGCCTAGCATACACTTAACACACTATAGACTTCCCTAATTCAAAATTAGGCTGCATAGTTTAGATCAGCCGGAACCAGGGCATGTCCCGTAAATCCTGATGTACTTGGTACATCAAAAGAAGGATGGCGTCTATACTAATAACAGTTTCTCTGTTTATCCCGAGGGACCCTCTATGGTGGACCTGCGCCTGGACCCATCCCGACTCATCCTTAAGTGCCGGCCTCATCGACACGACAGCCATCGGCACTGATCCTCAACATCTCGTCTCCAAACTGGCATGATTAATTCAACTGCCAAACAGTTGGAAATGGACAAATGCTCTTAATGTTTCCATCCAATTTGTTTTTACCCGAAATCAAATTGGATAGAAATCGCATTTTTATTACCCGAATCACATTGTTCCTACGTTGGCCAGAGGAGAACTGGCCCCCGACTGAGCCTGGGTTCTCCCAAGGTTTTTTCTCCATTCAATCACCTGAGGCATAAAAAAAAAATTTGTTTGGTTCCTGTTTCCGACCGACCCTGCCCAATTATGTGCGACCCAAATTTATTTTATGAGCTTGGGGAAGAAATAATAAAAATTAAATAAATACACAAATAAAAAAACAACAACTTTGAGGCGAACTATTTCACACATTGTTCGTCAAACTGAACTAAAATACATATACAAGTCTTTGTTTTGTTATGTTTTTTGTCATTTAGGACACTTTTATTCATATATGCACGCATACAAATGCATGCATTAGGCACGCACACACCGCATGATACGTTGAAGTGTAACCTCCATCCGCCTTCCAAGTTTCATTAAAAATCATCCCAAATCCCAATCCCCTCTTCTGCTGTCTACCACTTCTTTCGCCATGTATTTGTTCGTTTCTTTTATTATTTTATGCAATCCAAAACACTCTAACCTGCCGCGCTTCGTATCTCCAGAGCCCAGTCCGCTTGTCCAGGACAAATGGAATTTTGAAGGACAAGTAAAAGAGAATTTTACTTGCCCGAACGGACAAGTAGCCTGATTAGAACATCAATAACAAAAAAATAAATAAATAATAACTAGGGAATCACTAAACCGAGAGAATGATTCTGATTTTATTACATTTATCATAACTTGTGATAGCCTGGCATGCCAGACCTACATCAATATGTTAGGTCTGGAAACTCTTCATTGACAGGGCTCAATCCGAGGGGCGGGATAAACGGTTGTCTTGCAAATTCTCTCTGCACGCAATTGGATAGCGTGCAGAGAGCCAATCAGAGCAACGAAGAAGGTGACGTAGTCAGCGGAGCAAGTTGATATATTAAACTTTTATCGTATCCAGTCCAGCTGTCAACATTGAACATTGAAAATAAAGGAGATTTCCCGGAATCCATCCCCAAAATAAGGGATTTTTTTGTTTTTTACACGACCCACAAACTTAAAAATAAAACACTAAAAATACTTAAAATAAAACACTAATCATTAAAAGTCTAAAGAGTTTATAACTAGCCTACATATGTGTGAGAGAGAAAGAGACAGTGTGTGTGTGTGTGTGTGTATGAGAGAAAGAGACAGCGTGTCATAAAAAAATAATATCATAGAGAATGTTTAAATACTAATATCAACTTACGAGGGAAACGGAGGCGGAGTAGTGGTGCTTCGGAGTGCAGGAGATGATTCGGGAGAGGTCCGTGCACCTTACCGATCAGAGCGCGCGCTGACACAGAGTTAAGCCTTTATACTCGACGACACAGCACGAGTGGGCAAAAAATGACAAGTTGATCCTTTCGCCACAGCTTTTTTGTAACAGCGCGCGCGGCGCCGGCCGCATCCAAGGATGAATGACTTCAAACCGAATATGTCCGAGCTTGCTCTGACCGTCGCAACCCTGTCGTCATAATGTTAAGCCCGCCCGCCTACTCTATACACGATGTGATTGGCCCTAACAGAGTTGGGGTTTTCCAGCTAAAACGTCTGTGGAGAGTTGCTAGACCACACTTTGCTGAAAAATAATTTTTGCTGCCGCTAGGGTGCGTCTAGATTTCTAGGCTAAACTTGTGATTGATTATGGATAATAAATGTATTAGCATACTGATGGTGAGGTTATATGTTGATGCTCGCGCAGCCTCTCGAGGAGAAATCTACACACATGAGCGCAGCACACACACACACTCAGTTAACAACATATAAAATGCTTATAAAACATCTAAAATGCCTATAAAACATGCCTTTAAAACAGGGGTTCTCAAACATTTTGGTGCCAGGACCCCTTTCAGGGGAAAAAAATTTCCAAGGACCCCCCTCATATTTATAACAGTTATTGAGCACAAAGTTAATGTGTGAGTGGCTAATGAAATATTTTTGCACAAAATTAATGGTCTCCACCCAGGGTACTATGCAGGAATTTTTAAATAGCCTACTGAGGTAACGAAAGTGATCTTGCTAGGAATCACTTAGGATCCCTCACTTAGGAATTTTTGATGTTCTTGATCTACACATGTGCATTTTAAGGTGTTTTAAGGCCCCACAATTGGATAACTATAGATTTAGAAGCATGTCAGTCAGTGGCAATACATTTTTTTTTTTTTGTCAAGATGTCACGAAACACAATCACATATTCCAATCAGGAATGGCCTTAAAAGAGAAATGTTTCAATAATTAGGCCTATTCTGCACACAAATAAAGCCCATAAGCCTATAAATACAATGGCATTATGTTTAATAGGTGCGTGCGTTGTTAATTTGAGCTACTGTAATTAGCTAAAAAAAAAACATACAGTGTTAAATATATGAATCCATAATGTTAATCTCATGGGCACAGTATGTTTCTCTTGACCTGCTTTTTCCTTTGTTAAAGTTGAGCTTGATTAATACTTTGCAAACTGATTGTTTCAGTCGTTTTTTAAAACTTTTATCTAAAACAGCTGTTTAGTTTATGTTAATTAAGGCCTACATCTTATCTCGCACTTTATGACCGTTGACTGAAACGTCGTGCGGGGATTCTCGTCGTGCGGGGAACCTCGTCGTGCGGGGAACTTTGAGTTCACTCCGACTCAAACATTTTGACAATGACGAGCTATCGTTGTTAGTCTCCTGTAGCACCTCAGACGAGAAGGTCAGTTATCATCGCGATGTGCATCCTTGCAACCTCAATTGTGGCTACGGCCCTGTCACTATGCACTTTTATTTTGATAATGATCAGACTTCTAATGTCAAATCTACAGTAGCAGTGCTAGAACTGACTATTATGCGCGCACGCGAGACGCCGGCGCGCGATTACATGGGAATTTTTCCTCAGCAGTGGAAACAGGAATACTCTTATTTATGGTCATAGATAAGACAAGAGTGCATCATCCGAAACGGTAAAGTGTCCATTTTTTTATGTGTGTATAGGCTACATTATAAATGACTACAAAATGTCATGCCTTTTAAAAATAAAGAAAAGAACCGGATGCGGGTTCATGCCGTCTCTCTGTCTCCTTTCTGGCGCACGTCCCGCAAAATCAACAGCAGCGAATAGTCTACTTGACGCAAAGACATAGATTATCTATCTATAGAAAACTTTAAGTGTCTACTTTGTATTGTTTTATGTTAAATGCTTTATATAAGTTACTTAGGAATAAACAGCATGTTTTCAGATGATAAAGAAAACATGACTCATAGCACAGAAAAAAACGTTAGGTTGTTATAAATTATTTTGCGGACCCCCTGGCTTTAGCTCACGGACCACCAGGGGTCCGCGGACCCTACTTTGAGAACCACTGGTCTAGAGCCTCCATTTTTGCACTCAGGTCTAAGTCTCATGGCCCTCTATCAGAATCAAGAGTTTCAAGAAGATCAGTGAAACTAAAAATTTCGACCCGAAAAAAAAAAAAAAAACGAAAGGGGTACCACTGTCGTTTTTTTTTCGGGTCGAAATTTTGAGTTTCGATATCTCAGCTCTGGAAGGTTCTAGAGCCTCCATTTTTTCACTCAGGTCTAAGTCTCAAGGCCTTCTATCACAATCAAGAGTTTCAAGAAGATCAGAGAAACTCAAAATTAAGACCCGAAAAAAAAAACAAAAAAAAACGACAGTGGTACCCCATTCGGTTTTTTTTTTGGGTCGAAATTTTGAGTGTCGATATCTCAGCTCTGGAAGGGTCTAGAGCATCCATTTTTGCACTCAGGTCTAAGTCTCACGGCCCTCTATCAAAAAACAGAGTTTCAAGAAGATCAGAGAAACTCAAAATTTCGACCCAAAAAAAAAACGACAGTGGTACCCCTTTCGTTTTTTTTTTCGGGTCGAAATTTTGAGTTTCGATATCTCAGCTCTGGAAGGGTCTAGAGCCTCCATTTTTGCACTCAGGTCTAAGTCTCATGGCCCTCTATCAGAATCCAGAGTTTCAAGAAGATCAGAGAAACTCAAAATTTCGACCCGAAAAAAAAAAAAAAAACGACAGTGGTACCCCTTTCGTTTTTTTTTTTCGGGTCGAAATTTTGAGTTTCGATATCTCAGCTCTGGAAGGTTCTAGAGCCTCCATTTTTGCACTCAGGTCTAAATCTCATGGCCATCTATCAGAATCCAGAGTTTCAAGAAGATCAGAGAAACTCAAAATTTCGACCCGAAAAAAAAAAAAAAAACGACAGTGGTACCCCTTTCGTTTTTTTTTTCGGGTCGAAATTTTGAGTTTCGATATCTCAGCTCTGGAAGTGTCTAGAGCCTCCATTTTTGCACTCAGGTCTAAGTCTCACGGCCCTCTATCAGAATCAAGAGTTTCAAGAAGATCAGAGAAACTCAAAATTTTAACCCGAAAAAAAAAAACCGAAAGGGGTACCACTGTCGGTTTTTTTTTTTTCAGGTCGAAATTTTGAGTTTTGATATCTCAGCTCTGGAAGGGTCTAGAGCCTCCATTTTTGCACTCAGGTCTAAGTCTCATGGCCCTCTATCAGAATCAAGAGTTTCAAGAAGATCAGAGAAACTCAAAATTTCAACCCGAAAAAAAAAAACGACAGTGGTACCCCTTTCGTTTTTTTTTCGGGTCAAAATTTTGAGTTTCGATATCTCAGCTCTAGAAGGGTCTAGAGCATCCATTTTTGCACTCAGGTCTAAGTCTCACGGCCCTCTATCAAAAAACAGAGTTTCAAGAAGATCAGAGAAACTCAAAATTTCGACCTGAAAAAAAAAAAAACGAAAGGGGTACCACTGTCGTTTTTTTTTTCAGGTCGAAATTTTGAGTTTCGATATCTCAGCTCTGGAAGGGTATAGAGCCTCCATTTTTGCACTCAGGTCTAAGTCTCACGGCCCTCTATCAGAATCAAGAGTTCAAGAAGATCAGAGAAACTCAAAATTTTAACCCGAAAAAAAAAAAACGAAAGGGGTACCACTGTCGGGTTTTTTTTCAGGTCGAAATTTTGAGTTTCGATATCTCAGCTCTGGAAGGGTCTAGAGCCTCCATTTTTGCACTCAGGTCTAAGTCTCATGGCCCTCTATCAGAATCAAGAGTTTCAAGAAGATCAGTGAAACTAAAAATTTCGACCCGAAAAAAAAAACAAAACGAAAGGGGTACCACTGTCGGTTTTTTTTTTCGGGTCGAAATTTTGAGTTTCGATATCTCAGCTCTGGAAGGTTCTAGAGCCTCCATTTTTTCACTCAGGTCTAAGTCTCAAGGCCTTCTATCAGAATCAAGAGTTTCAAGAAGATCAGAGAAACTCAAAATTTCGACCCGAAAAAACAAACAAAAAAAAACGACAGTGGTACCCCTTTCGGGTTTTTTTTCGGGTCGATATTTTGAGTTTCGATATCTCCGCTCTGGAAGGGTCTAAAGCATCCATTTTGCACTCAGGTCTAAGTCTCACGACCCTCTATCAAAAAACAGAGTTTCAAGAAGATCAGAGAAACTCAAAATTTCGACCCAAAAAAAACCCGACAGTGGTACCCCTTTCGTTTTTTTTTTCGGGTCGAAATTTTGAGTTTCGATATCTCAGCTCTGGAAGGGTCTAGAGCCTCCATTTTTGCACTCAGGTCTAAGTCTCACGGCCCTCTATCAGAATCAAGAGTTTCAAGAAGATCAGAGAAACTCAAAATTTCGACCCGAAAAAAAAAAAAAACGACAGTGGTACCCCTTTCGTTTTTTTTTCGGGTCGAAATTTTGAGTTTCGATATCTCAGCTCTGGAAGGGTCTAGAGCATCCATTTTGCACTCAGGTCTAAGTCTCACGGCCCTCTATCAAAAAACAGAGTTTCAAGAAGATCAGAGAAACTCAAAATTTCGACCCAAAAAAAAAAAACGACAGTGGTACCCCTTTCGGTTTTTTTTCGGGTCGAAATTTTGAGTTTCGATATCTCAGCTCTGGAAGGGTCTAGAGCCTCCATTTTTGCACTCGGGTCTAAGTCTCACGGCCCTCTATCAGAATCAAGAGTTTCAAGAAGATCAGAGAAACTCAAAATTTTAACCCGAAAAAAAAAAACGACAGTGGTACCCCTTTCGTTTTTTTTTTCGGGTCAAAATTTTGAGTTTCGATATCTCAGCTCTAGAAGGGTCTAGAGCATCCATTTTTGCACTCAGGTCTAAGTCTCACGGCCCTCTATCAAAAAACAGAGTTTCAAGAAGATCAAGGAAACTCAAAATTTCGACCTGAAAAAAAAAAAAACGAAAGGGTCTACCACTGTCGTTTTTTTTTCAGGTCGAAATTGTGAGTTTCGATATCTCAGCTCTGGAAGGGTCTAGAGCCTCCATTTTTGCACTCAGGTCTAAGTCTCACAGCCCTCTATCAGAATCAAGAGTTTCAAGAAGATCAGAGAAACTCAAAATTTTAACCCGAAAAAAAAAAACGAAAGGGGTACCACTGTCGGTTTTTTTTTAGGTCTAAATTTTGAGTTTCGATATCTCAGCTCTGGAAGGGTCTAGAGCCTCCATTTTTGCACTCAGGTCTAAGTCTGATGGCCCTCTATCAGAATAAAGAGTTTCAAGAAGATCAGTGAAACTAAAAATTTCGACCCGAAAAAAAAAACAAAACGAAAGGGGTACGACTGTCGTTTTTTTTTTTTCGGGTCGAAATTTTGAGTTTCGATATCTCAGCTCTGGAAGGTTCTAGAGCCTCCATTTTTTCACTCAGGTCTAAGTCTCAAGGCCTTCTATCAGAATCAAGAGTTTCAAGAAGATCAGAGAAACTCAAAATTTAGACCCGAAAAAAAAAAACAAAAAAAAACGACAGTGGTACCCCTTTCGGTTTTTTTTTCGGGTCGAAATTTTGAGTTTCGATATCTCAGCTCTGGAAGGGTCTAGAGCATCCATTTTTGCACTCAGGTCTAAGTCTCACGGCCCTCTATCAAAAAACAGAGTTTCAAGAAGATCAGCGAAACTCAAAATTTCGACCCCAAAAAAAACGACAGTGGTAACCCTTTCGTTTTTTTTTTCGGGTCGAAATTTTGAGTTTCGATATCTCACCTCCGGAAGGGTCTAGAGCCTCCATTTTTGCACTCAGGTCTAAGTCTCACGGCCCTCTATCAGAATCAAGAGTTTCAAGAAGATCAGAGAAACTCAAAATTTCGACCGAAAAAAAAAAAAAAAAACGAAAGGGGTACCACTGTCGTTTTTTTTTTCGGGTCGAAATTTTGAGTTTCGATATCTCAGCTCTGGAAGGTTCTAGAGCCTCCATTTTTGCACTCAGGTCTAAGTCTCATGGCCCTCTATCAGAATCCAGAGTTTCAAGAAGATCAGAGAAACTCAAAATTTTAACCCGAAAAAAAAACGACAGTGGTACCCCTTTCGGGTTTTTTTTCCGGGTCGAAATTTTGAGTTTCGATATCTCAGTTCTGGAAGGTTCTAGAGCCTCCATTTTTTCACTCAGATCTAAGTCTCAAGGCCTTCTATCAGAATCAAGAGTTTCAAGAAGATCAGAGAAACTCAAAATTTCGACCCGAAAAAAAAAAAAAAAACGACAGTGGTACCCCTTTCGTTTTTTTTTCGGGTTGAAATTTTGAGTTTCGATATCTCAGCTCTGGAAGGGTCTAGAGCATCCATTTTTGCACTCAGGTCTAAGTCTCACGGCCCTCTATCAAAAAACAGAGTTTCAAGAAGATCAGAGAAACTCAAAATTTCGACCTGAAAAAAAAAAAAACGAAAAGGGTACCACTGTCGTTTTTTTTTCAGGTCGAAATTTTGAGTTTCGATATCTCAGCTCTGGAAGGGTCTAGAGCCTCCATTTTTGCACTCAGGTCTAAGTCTCACGGCCCTCTATCAGAATCAAGAGTTTCAAGAAGATCAGAGAAACTCAAAATTTTGACCCGAAAAAAAAACAACGAAAGGGGTACCACTATCGAGGGTTTTTTTTTCAGGTCGAAATTTTGAGTTTCGATATCTCAGCTCTGGAAGGTTCTAGAGCCTCCATTTTTGCACTAAGGTCTAAGTCTCATGGCCCTCTATCAGAATCCAAAGTTTCAAGAAGATCAGCGAAATTCAAAATTTCAACCCGAAAAAAAAAAAACGACAGTGGTACCCCTTTCGTTTTTTTTTTCGGTTTGAAATTTTGAGTTTCGATATCTCAGCTCTGGAAGGGTCTAGAGCCTCCATTTTTGCACTCAGGTCTAAGTCTCATGGCACCACTCAGGGGTACCACTGTCGTTTTTTTTATCTGGTCGAAATTTTGAGTTTCGATATCTCAGCTCTGGAAGGGTCTAGAGCCTCCATTTTTGCACTCAGGTCTAAGTCTCATGGCCCTCTATCAGAATCCAGAGTTTCAAGAAGATCAGAGAAACTCAAATTTTCAACCCGAAAAAAAAAAACGAGAGGGTACCCTTCGATTTTTTTTTGGGTCGAAATTTTGAGTTTCGATATCTCAGCTCTGGAAGGGTCTAGAGCCTCCATTTTTGCACTCAGGTCTAAGTCTCATTGCCCTCTATCAGAATCCAGAGTTTCAAGAAGATCAGAGAAACTCAAAATTTCGACCCGAAAAAAACGAAAGGGGTACCACTGTAATTTTTTTTTCGGGTCGAAATTTTGAGTTTCGATATCTCATTTGGAAGGTTCTAGAGCCTCCATTTTTTCACTCAGGTCTAAGTCTCAAGGCCTTCTATCAGAATCAAGAGTTTCAAGAAGATCAGAGAAACTCAAAATTTCGACCCGAAAAAAAAAAACGACAGTGGTACCCCTTTCGTTTTTTTTTCGGGTCGAAATTTTGAGTTTCGATATCTCAGCTCTGGAAGGGTCTAGAGCATCCATTTTTGCACTCAGGTCTAAGTCTCACGGCCCTCTATCAGAATCAAGAGTTTCAAGAAGATGGAGAAACTCAAAATTTCGCCCGAAAAAAAAAAAACCCAAGTGGTACCCTTTCGTTTTTTTTTTTCGGGTCGAAATTTTGAGTTTCGATATCTCAGCTCTGGAAGGGTCTAGAGCATCCATTTTTGCACTCAGGTCTAAGTCTCACGGCCCTCTATCAAAAAACAGAGTTTCAAGAAGATCAGAGAAACTCAAAATTTCGACCCAAAAAAAAAAACGACAGTGGTACCCCTTTCGGTTTTTTTTTCGGGTTGAAATTTTGAGTTTCGATATCTCAGCTCTGGAAGGGTCTAGAGCCTCCATTTTTTTACTCAGGTCTAAGTCTCAAGGCCTTCTATCAGAATCAAGAGTTTCAAGAAGATCAGAGAAACTCAAAATTTCGACCCGAAAAAAACAAACAAAAAAACGACAGTGCTACCCCTTTCGTTTTTTTTTCGGGTCGAAATTTTGAGTTTCGATATCTCAGCTCTGGAAGGGTCTAGAGCATCCATTTTTGCACTCAGGTCTAAGTCTCACGGCCCTTTATCAAAAAACAGAGTTTCAAGAAGATCAGAGAAACTCAAAATTTCGACCTGAAAAAAAAAAAAAAACGAAAGGGGTACCACTGTCGTTTTTTTTTCAGGTCGAAATTTTGAGTTTCGATATCTCAGCTCTGGAAGGGTCTAGAGCCTCCATTTTTGCACTCAGGTCTAAGTCTCATGGCCCTCTATCAGAATCCAGAGTTTCAAGAAGATCAGAGAAACTCAAAATTTCAACCCGAAAAAAAAAAACGACAGTGGTACCCTTTCGTTTTTTTTTTCGGGTCGAAATTTTGAGTTTCGATATCTCAGCTCTGGAAGGGTCTAGAGCCTCCATTTTTGCACTCAGGTCTAAGTCTCACGGCCCTCTATCAGAATCAAGAGTTTCAAGAAGATCAGAGAAACTCAATTTCGACCTGAAAAAAAAAAACGACAGTGGTACCCCTTTCGTTTTTTTTTCGGGTCGAAATTTTGAGTTTCGATATCTCAGCTCTGGAAGGTTCTAGAGCCTCCATTTTTGCACACAAGGTCTAAGTCTCATGGCCCTCTATCAGAATCCAGAGTTTCAAGAAGATCAGAGAAACTCAAAATTTCAACCCGAAAAAAAAACGAAGGGGTACCACTGTCGTTTTTTTTCTCGGGTCGAAATTTTTGAGTTTCGATATCTCAGCTCTGGAAGGGTCTAGAGCCTCCATTTTTGCACTCAGGTCTAAGTCTCATGGCCCTCTATCAGAATCCAGAGTTTTCACAAAGATTAGAGAAACTAAATTTTTCAACCCGAAAAAAAAAAACGAAGTGGTACCCTGTCGTTTTTTTTTTCGGGTTGAAATTTTGAGTTTCGATATCTCAGCTCTGGAAGGGTCTAGAGCCTCCATTTTTGCACTCAGGTCTAAGTCTCATGGCCCTCTATCA
>NW_024121280.1:223884-246665 GCF_016745375.1 Pimephales promelas
GAATAGTACTACGTAGTACGCAATAATTCTGACTAAATAAACATATTGCTAAAATATTTGTTGTTGGAGAAAATAAATGTGCCATATGTGGAATTTTAAACCTACAAGTATATATTTTTAATGAAAGTGAAAGTGATTATAATGGGGTAATCAAATGCAGGCTAATATAATTAGTTTGTGCGTTGTTTTTGTTTTTATTTTCATTTTTAGTTTAGCTTTTAGTCAATATAAAAACAAAAGCTTTTTGCACATAATATATTGCATAGCCTATATTATTTTTGTTTCCATATACTTCAATATCAACATTGTTTGTAGGATATCATTGGGCCGAATGTGAATATATATATATATATATATATATATATATATATATATATATATATATATTTTTTTTTTTTTTTAAATATAAAGATTTCTTTATCTAAATAGAAAATGTAGAAAGTACCGAGATATATATCGTATATCGCCATTTGACCAAAAAATATCGAGATATGATTTTTTGGCCATATCGCCCAGCCCTAATCGTGATTATAAAAGTTTGTGTTTACATAATATATGTGGGTGCACTGTGTATAATTATTTTATATATATAAATACACACACATGCAGTGGCGCAAAAAGTGGGTATGCGCTATATGCGGCGCATAGGGGCGCAGCACAATGGGGGGCGCCAAAGCGATGGTAAAAAAAAAATAAAAAAAAAAATATATATATATATATGCTATATTGTATTTCTATATGTAGCTGCCGTTGTGCGTTTCTAAATCATTTCTGCATACCTTCAATGTTATATAAAATTTTAGAGGACTAACAGCCAGGCTAGAGTAGGCGCCCTCATGGAGAAGGGGGGCGGGTAATATCGCGAGCGGGCGGGGGCGCCGTGAGCGCTGAGCGAGCAGGTACGAGTAGAGTTGTCGTCGAAAAAGATGGATAAAACAAAATGCTGTGGGGCTAAAAATAGAAAAAGAAAGAGAGAAAAGGAGATGGCATGTAAATTGAAATAACTGCATCCATTGCTGAAAGCCAACAGGTAGGATTTAAAATGTGACATGCATGTAGGCTATCTATATCTCGGTGGCCATCGGGACTACCGGGAGATTCCCGCTGGGCCGACGTGCTTTTCAGCCAATACATTTCATCCTTTTTTAATTTATTTGTCTTAACGGCCCACAAAACTCATACATTTGTTTGTTGTTTGTTTTTGTTTAGTTTTTTGCTTAATTGGCGGAGCTGTGCTGGTGTAATGCATTGGTCAAAAAAAGTCAGCTTTAGTTTTTTTTTTCTGACACACTGGCCCATGAAATATGTCATTATGCGCTTATCAAGTATAGAAATTAGTGCAAAACTAATTATTAAAGTTTCCTTTATTTTTCTGTGCATTTGTTTTACAATAGCCTTGGCTATTACCATCGTGGAATTAATATTATAACTATTATTATGTAGTAGTGTAATGTAGACAGACACTAACTAAAAGAGGTTCAAATTTTTCTTTGTTTAATTTGCACCCTGAATATGGGTTGGAGCTTTTAATTTTGAACTCTCAAAGTGCACCAGACTGCTGAATTTAACATTACAGAACCAAAAAATTTCTTACGGGGGAGCATGCCCCCGAACCCCCCTAGAGAAACAGAGGTCCACCTACCACAGTTTTACCTAAAATCCTGTGAGAAACACTGGTATTGCTGTTCCAATGGAGCTTATAGTTTTCTTAGGGGGGTTCATCAAGGTGGAGTAGCTATAGTTTAATTGTGTTAATAAGCGACAATTTTGCACTTATTTTTTTATGTTAGCTCTCATTTCTTCCTACTCACTTATTACTCAGCACACTTACATTACATTTATTTTGCATATTTTTTTTTTTTTTTTTTAGGTTAGGTCGGGGGTGGGGGGATGGGTGGGTGGGGGGGGGGGCTAAAATTGTTTTTGCTGCATACCCCTCTGAAACTGGGTAGTTGCGCCCCTGCACACATGCATGTATATATTTAAGAAATATTTTCATATATATACTGTATCTAGATTTATATATAATTTAGATTATATAAATATAAATATTTTATATGTAAATAATACTTTTTACTTAAATATACATGCATGTGTGTGTATTTTTATGTATACAAAATAATTTTACACAGTGCACCCACATATATTATGTAAACACAAACTTTTATTTTGGATGCGAATAATCGTTTGACAGCACTAATTTTTACTGATTAAAACAGCTGTTTTCTATGTGAATGTGACCGGTTAAGAGTTTCTGAGTTGTTTTAATGGGAAGACACGCCCAGCGGAATTGAGCCACGGCACGATATTGAATACACCTGTGTGGCTCAATTAGGGAGGTTTGTTGGGTCCCGGTGGCTCTATAAAAAGTTTGTCTAAAGGCACCATTGTCATTCTTCTCCGTACTGCGTGTAACAAAAGTCTAAATGGTGATATTTCCTGTAGCTATTCCCTGGTGAGTCCTTTGACTTATTGCTCTTCTCCAGTTATAGATCACCGTCTAAATATGTGTTGTCATTAGGGATGTGCGTGCAGTGCACTGCATGAAAAGTGGGATTTTCGTCCCCGTAAACTGCCGGAAATCTCCCTAATTTTCGGCAGTTAACGACAATTTACAGACTGTGAACGTCGCGTTCCACTGTGCCACATATTGACGGAAACGAACCATGACGTATGCATGCAGCGCTCGCGGAGGTGCGAATGGCCCTAATTAGCATATGAATAGCAGCACTGCGCGCGCCTTGCCAGAGAATGGCTTGAATTTCCTCACTCAGTATTGGTTGAAATTCACTACATTTAAACAAGAAAATCACTCGTGATTGGTTGGCAGATCTGTTACTATTGGTCAGCCGACATAAAATTATAATAATAATAATCATATATATATATATTTCATATGATATGCTATTATGTTGTTTATTCATGTCATTGTTATCCTATGGACTAAATTATTATTACCATCAAGGACATGAATTTATTGAGGAAAGGAACATTTGCCACATACTGTTTATTCAAAGAAATAGCTTTATTAGAACAAACACAAAACTATGTACACAGCATAGGAGAACATCTTTCAAAGCACAGAAAACATGTCCTCCACCCTCTGGAAACATGGGACAACATACATACATACAGCACTACAGTTATACAAATAAATCAATAATATATTGCATCTCTATTCAAAAATAAATTGCCCTGAATGGCATCAGAATTGGGCACCAGATATATCAAACACAATGTACAGTGGAGCCAGAATTATGAACGAATAATAAGGATGTAATTTAAAGGTATGGTTCACTTTGAAATAAATTTTTGATATGTTTTATCTTATCTCAAGGGCATCCAAGATGCAGGTGGTTTTGTTTCCACAGTATTTTCAATTTTGATATTTTTAGGTCAAACTGTTGTTGTCTGTCAGTCATATAATGCAGGTCTATGGTCACCACCTCAAAGAGCATGCACAGAGAAGACCAAATTAAACATGATTTAATGACTCATAAATTAAGTACACAATGATTGACTAAGACACGAAATGAGCGTTTTGGGAAAGAAAACAAACAGTATTTATATTGTATAAATGTGTGTGTGTGTGTGTATATATATATATATATATATATATTTAGATATACACAAAATGCAATACATCTTAATATGTTTAGATCTTCACAGTAAAACTTCCGAAATCTGTGTAAACAATGAGTGACGTACCAGTGCAAGATCGCTTCTGGCGGTTTCCACCGCATGCGCAGATCATATATATATATATACACACACACACACTGTTCATTTTCTCACACAAACCGCTCGTCTCGTATCTTAAGCCATCAAGGTGTACTTACAGTTATGATTCATTAAATCATGTTTAATTTGTACTTCTCTGTTTATGCTCTTTTAAGAGATCCCCATAGACTTCCATTATATGACTGACTGATGCCCTTGACGTAAGCCAAAACATTTCAAAAAATAATTTCAAAGTGAACTATCCCTTTAAAACTCTTAATTCAAGTCCTGTAGGCTTGGCTCATCAGGGCGAAGTGAATTTAAGTCTTTGCGACGCGTGCTTGAGGTTCACCTTGATGTACATACACCTCAGTGGCGGTGGAACCGAATTTCATGACCCCTTCTGCAAAGTTGAAAAAGACAAATGATTTAGATGTATGCAAAGGCAATCTGCCCCAAGTTCCCACATTTGTAAGCAAAAATATGTTTCTTCTGCATCCACTACCTGGTTTCCTTCAGGCGATGGCGGATGTCGACCAGTAGTTTCAGGACCTTTTTCTGGAACACTGAAATAAACGAACACATTTGGTGATGTTTACAATACTCTAATTAGAATAACAAAGTTTGCTAGCTCATAAGAGAGAATGTGTCTATTAAAAGTGTCTTCTCCACTGCCAATAACACTTACCACCAGGTTTCAGTCACTGCATCTCCCAGTCTCAGTCACTGCATCTATACCACAAAAAAAAATGTGTTTTAAAAGTTATTATCAAATGATGAAACTGAACAGATTTATAAGATATTTAAAAACTTGGTCAAACATTTATAACTGAATACAACATGCCATGTTCCAGTTCTCTTTGGCGTTTTCACCACTGTCTCACGCTCAAAGTCATCTATAAACACAGACGTTAATCCAAATTAGTTTAGTTTTACTTTTTATTTGACTGGGGTCTGTTCAAAAGAAAAGAGGATGAGATCACAACACGTAACGTTACCTTATTTAGGTGTTTTTTCTCCCATCAGCGAAGGACACCTCACTCCTAACAGCCCCTGAGAGACAAAACAAATCACAAACATCTGAAGATTTCACTCATCACACAAAGTGATGCAATTTTACAAACAAGGATAGCCTACACTAGAGCATACAAGCACATTACGCGCTTTGTTTTAGGACCCTGGCACTTATTATTTTTTCATAATTTCTGACGATATTCAGAGTAAATGAGTTAGTTTGATTACTATCAAAGAATGGTAGCTAACTTGCAGCCAGATAACAACGTGCAACCCAACGTACAGTTTAGTGTCCCAAATTTGTTCAAATTGAAATGAAACAAAAAAAGAATTAAGAGCAGCAAGCTAACGCAAAACAAAAAACTGTTCCGTTAGGTTAACACCCTTGGACATTCGCGGCAGTAATCACAGCCGATTTGTGAAGTTTAAGACAAAAACGCTAAACTACCAAAAACTATAAGTAGACATGGACATAGAATTCACTAAGCTGGACGAACTTACCTTCAATTTAGAGGAAAAGATGGGTTCCCCAGCGATCATGACGGCGAAGCAGGCTGAATATCTGTGTAGTTACTTTCTGCTTAAAAAACACGCCACATGCCTGGCACGTTGCCTCAGCCAATCAGAGTGGCTGACGTTACAGGTTGGATTATGACGATATGCTGCCTCAGCCAATCAGAGTTACGTTCACTGGTTTTTGACTCAGGTTGAAAGGCTGTCGCCGGCTGTCCTTGACTTTTCTGCTGCTGTTAGTTCATTTTAAATTAGGAATAAGGTGGATATACCTAAATAGGCTACCATGAAATGTAAAAATACATATATGCATAAATAAATAACTTTATTAGGTTACTTAAAATAAATAAACCAGTAAAAAAATTGTAAAAAACAAAAAACATCTGTTTATAACTGTGAATTAACATCAAAGATGTTATCATATATTTTGAAAACCTCTTCCTTAAATGTTATGATGAATCTTATAATTTTATTAGGAAAATTTCATATTCATAAGAGTAAAATGAATAATTCTAAACCTTGTTTGAAGTTTTTTTTTTTTTGGTCTAATTTTTAGTTTTCAGTATATTCTGTCTCTCAAATGTATCGATAAAAATGTAGTGATACAATTGTATTTGCTAAAGAATATTGAAGCTAATTGAAGCTAATTTTCTTTCTTTAAATAGTACAAATTACTGGTTTCTAACTTTCTCTTAAATCATAATATTATACACAATAGAGATAGTCCCTTTCCTGTTTTTATTTCATTTGTTCAATTCTGTCCTATTTTTATTTGTTTCTTATTTATTGTGAAATTATTATTTGTTGATTGTTATCTTTTTGGATGTCATGTTATTGTTGTAATTGTTGTGCATTATGTGCAATGTTAAAAAAACAAAAAACAAAAAAAACACAGCAATTAGGTTATACTGAGCCTGATCTTGTCTTAGAATGAAGTTATACCTTTCAGAAAAATGTTACCTGGGGTGAAACTCCCCTACCCTTATTTGCATGTGTATAGCTCACAGCATTTTCATTTACATGTCAAAGCCTCCTCTAGATTTAGGAGAAGGGGGGACAATGGGGGGGACAACTGCCAAGCAAGGCCCACGTCAATTTCCGGCAATTCACAGCAGTTTTGAGTGTTACCTGTAAATTGCCGTGTGCAGTCGTAAACCTGAACTTCCACGACAATCTACAGTGCCGCTTACTGACGAAAATCCCACTTTTCATGCAGTGGTGGCGAGCGCAGGTTGCATAAAGCTTACTGTAGCCTAATTGATCTTTCACTTTGAGGTAAGACAAATTATTGGCGTCTCTCTTAATTCTTGAAGGGGGAACTCTTTAGAAATTGATACACTATTTTGTGCTGTTACTGTATCATTTCAGGTGTGGTCCAGAGCGCTAGCTGCTGTTTTCTTAGGGGTTCTATACTCGTGGTGTCGCTGTTTGTCGGCTGGCTGTAGTGATTGGACGTTTGCGGTTTCGAACCGCTGTAGTGACCGAGCTCTTCCACAATCTCTGCCCTGACTGGTCTGTATGAGGGTTGCTGAATTATTGGGCATGCGTGTTTATTATGGACTATTAAAGTGAACTAGAACAACGAGAAGTTTGGTCTGTAACAGCAGCCGGAACAATTTTAAAGATTAATTGTGTTGATGTATTTTTCTTTCTTTTTTTTCCTTTCTTTGATCTTGAACACTGTATTTGCCAGGTATGTCCACATGTGAATGATTTGACCTGTGATATGAGGCTTAGCTGAAGAGGAGAGTGTATTTGCTTTCTTTTGTTTGGTTTCTTTTGAATTGTTTATCACTTGCTTTGATTTTGTTCACTGATTGTTGTGTGGTTTGTCTCTTCAGCTATTGCGGATTAATTACGGTCTCTTATTTGCTGTGGGTATTTAATTGGTAATTCTGTATGAGACCTATTTTTAGATGTTTTAAAATTAATGTCCCTCGTACAAAATAAACTTTGTATACTTTTGAAGTCACGTCTCTGTCTTTGACGCCATCTGAACCAGCAGGGTCCTTCTTATTTTTGTAATTCCTTTGGGGTTTATTTTTTTTACTTTCCTGGGTGGAGAAGTAACCTAGGTGGCGTAGTCAGTTTTGTAATACATTTAGCCAAGGGTTACAATCTTGGCGCAGCCGGCAGGGTTTTATCGATTGGCGTGTAAAGCAAGACGTGACTTTAATGTTTTTTTGTTTTGTTTTTTTGTGTGATATTAATTTGTTTTTTTTGTAAAAAAAAAAAAACAACAAAAAAAACAGCAGCTAGCGCATTAGAGTTCTTGTACTTTCCTCTCTCTTGTGTTTTCTGTCATTTAGACTGTCACTATGGAGGATGAGATGCAGCAATTGCGAGACTTGGTGGCCGAACTTAAGGCTGATAATGAACGCCTGCGGCAAGAACGTTCTGAGGTCCAGGCAAGTCCTAGTGTGGTGCCCTCTGAGTCTAATCATAGGGGGGCGGCACCTGATACGGGCCCAAGGTCTTCCTCCAATGGCAATTCAGTGGTGACGGAAAGGTTAATTTATGTCCCTAGGGAGAGGAAATGTCCTGTTTTTAGAGGGCGCACCGGAATTTCTTTGGCTGATTGGCTAGAGGAAGTGAAGGCCAGTATGCGTCTTTGCCACTTATCCAATATTGACAAAGCACACTTCCTGTATGACCATTTAGAGGGGGAAGCTAGGGAGGAAATAAAATTTAGGCCTAGTGAAGACCGGGAAGATCCAGATAAAGTTATTCAAATACTTACCGAGCTGTACGGCTGCCCGGATTCATATATTGTTTTGCAGGAGAGTTTCTTCTCTCGACGACAGCTAGAGGGGGAGACACTTCAGGAATTTTCACATGCTCTTTTTGGCTTGATGTCAAAGGTAATTAAAAATGCTCCAAATGGTATGCCTAATTCTGAGGTTCTTTTGCGTGACCAATTTGTTGTATGTTTTAGATTCTGCCCTTCGAAGGGAATTGAAACAGCTAGTACGCCAAAACCCTAGGGCTACCTTACTTGATGTTCGGGGGGAAGCCATTAGATGGGAACGTGAGGGTATAGCCAGGTCTACCAGGGATCGTAGTCTATCAACCTCTTCTACTTATGGGCTGCAGTATGGGGTTTATGGGTCAGCGCCAGCTTCAAGCTCAGAATTACAGGAGCTAAAAGAGATGCTTAAAAAGCAGCAAGAGCAGCTCGATCAGTTAACCCGTAATGTGACTTCACTTCAAAATGCCCCAAGTGTGCCTTCAAGTACTTTTAATAGGAGTTCAGTTATCTGTAGAAAGTGTCAACAGCCTGGCCATTTTGCCCGTGAATGTACTTCTCAAAATTGGTCATCAAGGGGTAACCCCACCACCTTACGTCACCTACAGCCAGAAGTGTTACGGCCCAGCCCTCTGTTAGCTTTCAGGAAAACTAGAACCTTCTGTGCTCCTGAGCCACAGTTCAGAAGGGTATGTGTTTGGCTCAGATGCTGTTTTTCCTGATGTAGAGCACACAACCCCTTTATTGTCACCATGCCCCCACGTGACCGTTAATGTTGGTGGGGTCTTAGTCCCCTGTTTGTTAGACACTGGCTCCATGGTGTCGACGGTGACTGAAAGTTTTTATTTGAAGAACTTTAAGCCCTGGGGTTTAGAAAAACTTCACTCATGTCATTGGTTGCAGCTTAAGGCTGCCAATGGCTTAGATATTCCCTATATAGGCTATTTGGAACTGGATGTGGAAGTCTTTGGTAAAGTGATTCCTAAACGTGGCGTGCTCATAGTTAAAGATTGTCCAGGTACTTCTACTCAGGTCTCTGGTATTTTGGGCATGAATGTTATTCGAGAATGTTATCATGAATTGTTTGGGCAGTATGGGCCGACTCTCTTTGAAACCACTTTAGTGCAGCAGGCCCCTAATCCTTGGCAACAAGCCCTACAGAAGTGCCATCAAGTTCAAGTTCAGGCCCCTTCAGATTCTCCGGCCCGAGTTCGGGTTCGAGGAGGTAGGTGTATTCGGATGCCTGGTGGTACCATGAAGTTTATTGCAGCCACTTGTTCTCAGCAACATACAGGGTTGACGGTAGTATTTGAGCCTTCTAGTGGTGGGTTAGCAGCTGGTCTTCTGACTTCCCCTGCCATTGTTAAGGTAGTTCGGGGACAGGTTTATATTCCTGTAATTAATGTAGGAGTAGTGGATGTTAACCTCTATGGACGAACCGTTCTTGGTACCATTAGTCCAGTAACTGTGGTGAGTTTACCCCAAGGTGTAGAGGATGTTCCCCTGAGTGTACAGGCCACAATCTCTTCTCAGATGACTTTAGGTCCCATACAAGACAAGATAGATTCTCTGGATCTGTCTCCAATGACCCCTGAAGAACAGTGTGAGGTCAGGGCTTTATTATCTCAGTACTCTTCTGTGTTTTCAGCACATGACAGCGATTTGGGCTGTACTTCTTTGATCACACATGATATTCCCCTGATTGATGAGGTTCCAGTTAGACAGCGTTACCGACGTATTCCTCCCTCAGAATACGAAGCCGTTAAGGCTCATATTAATCAGTTGCTAGAAAATCAAATTATAAGAGAGAGTAGTAGCCCCTATGCATCTCCCATTGTCCTAGTGAAAAAAAAGGATGGTAGCCTGCGAATGTGCGTTGATTATCGTCAACTGAACAGTAAGACCAGAAAGGACTCATTTCCATTACCTAGAATTGAGGAGTCCTTGGACGCTCTCTCAGGTGCCAGGTGGTTCACAACAATGGATCTTGCTAGTGGCTATAATCAGGTCCCCGTGGCTGAGAAGGACAGGATGAAGACTGCTTTCTGCACCCCTTTTGGGTTATATGAGTGGAATAGGATGGCCTTCGGCCTGTGCAATGCACCTAGTACATTTCAGAGACTGATGGAGCGCATGTTTGGCTCGCAGCATTTTCAATCTTTGTTGCTTTATCTAGATGATGTCATCGTGTTCTCTTCCTCAGTGTCTGAGCATTTGCAGCGGCTGGAGGTGGTCCTGAAGCGTCTACAACAGGAAGGCTTGAAGGTCAAATTGGAGAAGTGTTCGTTCTTTCAGTCTGAGGTGAACTACCTGGGGCACTTGATTACTGCCCAAGGGGTGGGTACAGATCCGAAGAAAATTGAGGCAGTTGCTAATTGGCCGCCTCCACAACAGGTTTCAGAACTTCGGTCGTTTCTTGGCTTCGCCAGCTACTATAGACGGTTTGTGGAGGGGTTTGCAAAACTGGCTGCCCCGCTTCATCGCTTAGTAGCTGACCTGTCCGGAGCTAAGAGGAAGGGCCCAGCCCGGTCCTGTGTGGAGGTTTGGACAGAGGAGTGTCAGCGAAGTTTTGATGCCCTAAAGCAACGGTTGGTGAGTGCTCCCCTGTTGGCGTACGCTGACTTCTCTTTGCCATTTATCTTAGAAATCGATGCCAGTTATAGCGGATTGGGAGCAGTTCTGTCGCAGGAGCAGGAGGGCAGAGTTCGACCAGTAGCCTATGCCAGTCGTGGTTTGAGGCCTTCGGAGAGGAACATGTCCAATTATAGTTCCATGAAATTGGAATTTCTTGCCCTTAAATGGGCAATGGCTGAGAAATTTCGTGAGTACTTACTGGGACAGAAGTGTGTGGTCTACACTGATAATAATCCTCTGAGTTACCTTAATACCGCTAAACTTGGTGCTCTAGAACAAAGGTGGGCTGCACAACTCGCTGCTTTTGACTTCAGCATTAGGTATCGTTCTGGACGAAGTAATCGGAATGCCGATGCACTCTCCCGACAGCATCCTGTTGGACCTGTGCTTGAGAATATGATTCCGGGAAGTTCCCTGCCAAAGTCCCTCCAACAAGTCGCTTCTATCAGACCTCAGAGAGGCGTACAAGCATCCATTACTGCTTTCCCTGGCTATTCTGCGGCAGATTTACACGAGCTACAGGAGGCAGATGCAGTATTGGGAGAATTCCTGAAGCTGTGGAGGAGAGGGAGATACCCGTCACGTGAAGAGCAGCAGGGATTGTGTGCTGATGTAGGTAAACTCTTGAAACAGTGGAAACGATTACAAGTGAAGGATGGTGTGTTGTACCGTCAGTGTCACCATTCCCAGGGCGGCGAGGCCTTTCTTCAGCTCTTGCTCCCAACATCGTTGATGACTATAGTGATGCAGCAGCTTCATGATGAGCATGGCCATCAGGGCGTGGAACGTACAACAGAGCTGGTGAGACAAAGGTGTTTCTGGCCAGGTATGAGTGAGGATGTGAAGCGTTGGTGCCACCAATGTGAACGCTGTACTGTTGCTAAGGATGTTTTCCCTCGAGTGCAGACCTATATGGGTCATTTATTGGCTTCAAAGCCTAATCAAATTCTGGCCATTGATTTCACCTTGATTGAACCATCACAGAACGGAATGGAGAATGTTCTTGTGCTGACGGATGTGTTTTCTAAATATACCCAGGCTATACCTACCCGTGACCAGAGAGCTTCTACGGTGGCAAAGGTGTTGGTACATGAGTGGTTCTACAAGTTTGGTCTTCCCAGTCGCATCCACTCGGATCAGGGGAGGAACTTTGAAAGCACCCTTATTTATCAGTTGTGTGCATTGTATGGCATTGAACGGAGTCGGACCACCCCAGCCCATCCTACTGGAAATGGTCAATGCGAGCGATTTAATCGCACTCTGCACAATCTGCTGCGTACTCTACCGTCTTGCAAGAAGAAGAACTGGGCAGCATATCTTCCTCAACTGGTTTTCTCCTACAACACTACCCCACATCAGTCTACAGGTGAATCGCCATATCTTTTAATGTTTGGGCAAGATCCACAATTGCCTGTTGACTTCCTCTTGGGTAGAATTGAGACTCCTACTCAGGGCAGTGTCCATGACTGGATTTATGACCATGAAACTAGACTTCAAGTGGCATTTGACGGAGCTGGAAGTCGCATGAAGATTGCAGCGGAACGTAGAAAAGAGCGTCATGATCGGCGAGTACAGGATGATCCTTTGAGCCAAGGCCAGTTGGTGTATCTGCGGGACCTTTGTGTGCGAGGCCGGGCAAAGATCCAAGACCGCTGGAGTTCTGTTCTTTATAAAGTGCTGCGAGCCTCGACATCAGGCGGGTCAGTGTACACAATTGCTCCTGTCGAAGATTTGGAAAAAGTTAGACATGTGCATCGTACTTTGTTAAGAGCTCAACCAGCTGGCCAGAATTCGACAGAGCCTCGTAATCCTCTCCTTTCGAATTCTGATCAATCATCGGTGGACTCTGGCGAGGATGATCTATTGGATGAAACTTGGCTAGTAGTGTCCACAGAGCGGGAGGTCCCTCCGGTGACGGTACCCATTGCTGTTCAGGCACCTTCAAGTTGTGTTCCACTCCTACCCCACAGCCCTGATGGTGTCCCCTTGTCATCTGGTAGAGTTCCGGAGCCTCCTCTTGTCCATGACTCTTTGCCTGGTAATCCCTTAGTGGCATCAGAGGGTACCACCACTACTGTAAGACCAGCGCTACGTCGAACCACCCGAAGAAACGCAGGCTATCATTCCAATGCCCATCATTTGCCAGAGACAATGGGAGGCAGAAGGGGCAGTGTGAATTCGCAAGTAACTGTTGCTAGGGGGGTTTCTACTCTTTTTAGGCCTTGGAGTTAATATCGTTGGGTCGACGAATTTAAAAACTAGGGGGTAGAATGTGACCGGTTAAGAGTTTCTGAGTTGTTTTGATGGGAAGACACGCCCATCGGAATTGAGCCACGGCACGATATTGAATACACCTGTGTGGCTCAATTAGGGAGGTTTGTTGGGTCCCGGTGGCTCTATAAAAAGTTTGTCTAAAGGCACCATTGTCATTCTTCTCCGTACTGCGTGTAACAAAAGTCTAAATGGTGATCTTTCCTGTAGCTATTCCCTGGTGAGTCCTTTGACTTATTGCTCTTCTCCAGTTAAAGATCACCGTCTAAATATGTGTTGTCATTAGGGATGTGCGTGCAGTGGCGAGCGCAGGTTGCATAAAGCTTACTGTAGCCTAATTGATCTTTCACTTTGAGGTAAGACAAATTATTGGCGTCTCTCTTAATTCTTGAAGGGGGAACTCTTTAGAAATTGATACACTATTTTGTGCTGTTACTGTATCATTTCAGGTGTGGTCCAGAGCGCTAGCTGCTGTTTTCTTAGGGGTTCTATACTCGTGGTGTCGCTGCTTGTCGGCTGGCTGTAGTGATTGGACGTTCGCGGTTTCGAACCGCTGTAGTGACCGAGCTCTTTCACAATCGCTGCCCTGACTGGTCTGTATGAAGGTTGCTGAATTATTGGGCATGCATGTTTTATATGGACTATTAAAGTGAACTAGACCAACGAGAAGTTTGGTCTGTAACAGCCGCCGGAACAATTTTAAAGATTAATTGTGTTGATGTAATTTTTTTCTTTTTCCTTTTTTTGATCTGGAACACTTTTTGCCAGGTATGTCCACATGTGAATGATTTGACCTGTGATTTGAGGCTTTGCTGAAGAGGAGAGTGTATTTGTTTTTTGTTTGGTTTCTTTTGAATTGTTTATCACTTGCTTTGATTTTGTTCACTGATTGTTGTGTGGTTTGTCTCTTCAGCTATTGCGGATGAATTACGGTCTCTTATTTGCTGTGGGTATCTAATTGGTAATTGTGTATGAGACCTATTTTTAGATGTTTTAAAATTAATGTCCCTTGTACAAAATAAACTTTGTATACTTTTTGAAGTCACGTCTCTGTCTTTGACGCCATCTGAACCAGCAGGGTCCTTCTTATTTTTGTAATTCCTTTGGGGTTTTGTTTATTTTTTTTTTTACTTTCCTGGGTGGAGAAGTAACCTAGGTGGCGTAGTCGGTTTTGTAGTACATTTAGCCAAGGGTTACATATGTAATATTCCTAAAAACTATGATATTAACTATTATCTCAAATCTCAGATGGTTAGTTATTAAGCTATTTTGATTGGTAAAATATTTAAGCCTATGGCTTTTGAAAAGTGACTTTGTTGTGACTTGAATCAACAGTGCTCATAAATGGTTGTTGAGTATTCTCACTAGAAACTAGAATAGATGGTTAAGGTGCAGTATAATTATCTGTTGTTCATTGATTTTTTTTCACTGGTGAATTCCAGTCATTTCAATAAGAATCCACACAATCAGCAATTTCGTGTGTGGTCAAAAAAAATGTCATGGTGAGACCAAGTTGGTCCCTGGAATTCGCTGGGTTTGACCAACAGAAAGCTGCTTGGAAGTGACTCCTGTGTGAGCTGTGCTAGTCGCTACGCTGATGACAATGATCAATGGACTTTTTTTGCCTGTGTATTTCACAAAATTCACAAATGTGACCGCACCTATACTTGCTGCAACATCAAATAAAATCAATAATAAAATCTTCACAAAGTGAGGTACTCAAGTTAGAAAAGTGAAAAGATGCAGCAGTTTCATTTTCCGTTTATTTTTCCTTTTTCCTGGTGGATGGTCCAGGCACTTCAATGATTTTCAGGTCTACTGGAGGATTTTTCTTCTTGTTCAAACTTGTATTTCAGCTTACAAAGGTCCCTGCAAAGAAAAGTTAACAAGTTAAGAGTTACCATTGTGGCTAAAACCTTCATTCCACTGTGCAATAAACGAGTGGTAAACATTGTAAACATGATAAATACAATTTAGTTGTTAAACATGATAAATACAATTTATTTAAATTTAGTTTATATGTGCATATATATGTTTGAATATATAGTAAATAGACTCTGTACTTATATTTCTTTGGCGAGTTTACAAACCTTGTTATGGAGAGCCAAACAAACAGCTGAAGCTTTGATGAGAGGAGCCGTTACTTTCAAATCCGATGATGATCAGCTGATGATCTATGTTGCGTGCGAGCAGCGCAAGGTTCATTGAAGTCCAATGATAGAGATGACAGCAGAGGAATAGCAGCAGTTTCATGACAGAATAAAACTTTTCTCCTCCCGCCTCCTCCTCCTCTTCTTCTTCTTCTTCTTCTTCTTTATTGTTGTTGTTTAAGCTGAGCCATATCACATTAATTATCGCTGGCGATACGTCCGCGATATTAATGCAATATGGCTCAGCTTTTCAGTTAACTACGGCTCTTTGTAGTAAATGCCGCTCCATTTGAAAGCAGGTGAGGGTGATTTACTACTAATCAAGGAACCGGCTTTATGGACAAGATGTGCATTACAATCTGATGCGATATATCGCCCAGCCCTAGTGGGAGCCATGGATACATTTTGATTGGTGGTTCCCTTCATGCACTGCAACATTAATCTATTGTGTGATTGTCACCATTGTTGAGATTCATATGTGGATTATTGATATCTGCGTGGGATTTTAAAACCTTCAGATTAGTAAAGCACTGCTGGAATTATCTACTGTAATGAAAATGAATAGAACCTTCATATACTCAGTTTGTAATGTTGGTTGATTGAATCAGGACACTACAAGATTTAATTTCATCATTTAAACATAACCATCATGACCTGGGCTGTGTTTCCCAAAAGCATTTTTAACCTAACCTGATCACAGAACAATTGCAATCAAAGGTCAGTGCGATTGAGAAAAACACAGCCCATGTCATGGCTTCTCTTGCAGTAACATGTGCTTTATAAACACAGAGTTAAAGCAGCCAGATAAAAGCTAATGTTAAAAAGCAAAGGGTTAAGAGCCCAAGTAAAGCAAACACAGATCACCATAATGGTGGGATGAAACGAAACATTCCATAAAACATTAACATCTAAACTTCTGTTCAATACAAACAAGAATGTGTGTAGATGTATGACAGAAATACAATGGTAGTAATAAGTACAATAATGTGCAATGGCTCGAAGTCAGTAGTTCTTGTGTTTCTCTTTTTTCTGTTCTTGTTGTTTCTCTTTCCTTCAATGATTCTTCTTATAAGGTGTACATATGAACACCTAACATTAGGTGTCACCACTAATGGCCAATCATCACTTAATTAATCACTTAATTATCTCACTCTGCTTCAGTGTTCATTTTTAACACCCTGCAGTCGGACCTATATGTACACCGAGAGTGTACATATGTACACTGGGGATTTTGCTGTGCAGGCTAGCAAAATTACTAGAGTGTTGTGCTAGTTATAATGATTTATAAGCAATGATTAATGTGTGGTGATGATTCAGATATAATTAGCAATATAAACAACATAGAATGACAGTAAATAAAGATTAAAAACAGAAAGCAATACAGAGCTAACAGACGCAAACCACTCAGCAGGAGCAATCAATCCTCGAGCCTACAAGCAAGTCTTTAAAATATAGCAGTATTGAAAAACTGCTTCATTATAGTGAATTTATCAGCATACAAAGGCAATAAAATGTCACATTATGTTGAATTATTGCTTTGTCCTCACTTCTTGGGGAGGAAGCAAGATGTTTTGCTGTATGTCTTTTTGATGTTTATGATTCACAACAGATTTTTAAAAAGCACCATGGGCTTTCTTAGAATAGAGGAAAGTCACTGCTTGTATGAAGTACTTCTGGACAAACACAATGAAGAGGAGAAATGCAGCATGTGAAAATCCAACAGTACAAACACCCAATTATTAATATTTCACTCACATCCATACATGCATGATTAATGTGCGTGAATCAAAATCCTAGGGTAGAAATCAGACAAATATAAATATTTTATTGATCCTTCATATCATATGTAAATGCAAATATATTCATAGTTCTGTTACTTCATTACATGTAGTTTATAACAGAATGGTGTTAATAACAGAGGCCAATATAAAGTCTCACAGGATGTGTGATAGATTCTCAGTTTGCCTGCTCCTCGGATCCTTGTTAAGTGTCTTATTTTGGTAATTAATATTCCTCTCCTTATTTCTATCGATTTTGCTCATCCAGCTAAAATTACATGAGCTGTAATTGGCTCTCTGAATACAAATTAGCAACGAATCTATGGAGATTTCAGAGGACTGGACTTGCCAAATTGGCAACAAATAAAATAAAAAATCACAGCACAACCTCTATTGTGAGTTACACGATCAGTATATTTAGTGTGAAAATTGCTAATTAAAGTAAAGGGAAAACTGTCAAAATTGTGGAAATGGGCAAACATTTGATGAGGGAGTCAGGGAGTTGAATGGACAAAACCCTGCTGCATATAGGAGAAAAATCAGTTCACACTCTGATGAATATTCATTATGTAAAAACCATCTGAATAATGATCTCAGAAGAGTCCACAGACCACTTAAATGTGTTCTGGAGATTTAGGACACATTTACATCTAAAAATCCCATACTGGCTTTTTACCCTTGTCCTTTTACCCTTTTTACCCTTAAAATGTGTTTTTGTTTCCATGAACCTTTAAGTTTGATACGTTCCAAGGACTTTTAGTTTCTATTCTGTTCCATTGTTCCATCCTCTCATTTCCTCTGTTCATTTCCTGTGTTAAATTAGTTCCCATAGACCTTATTCACCTCTTCAGTAGGTTGTACTGTTATTAAATGTCTTTCTGGATTGTTCTGCTGATGAAACACAGCGAAAATATCTTTCCAAGAAATGTCTACAGTTGTGGAAAATTATAAGTTACAAATGAGATTTATAGCTTTTTACAGCAGGTCTGAAGGTATGTAGTTACTGATTATGTTCATGTGTCTTGTTCATCAGTTCCTTGTTTCCTCTGATCATTTTTAAACCTGTGTTGTCGTTCTCTTTCACTCAATCTCTTCTTAAGTCCACATAGTAACATTGTGACATTCCAGATCTAGCCCACATGTGACACAGCGTTGAATGACAGTCATTGGGTGGCTCTCTCCTGTTTGCCAGATCTAGGCCACAAGTCGGCCATAACAATGCCACATGTCAGCCAAGAACAAAGAAATAAACCAGAACTTTTTAACCTTTATTTTATTTAACCAGGTAGGCACATAGAGGACACATTCTCATTAAAGGGGGGGTTGACTGCTTATTTTCTTTGCATGATTGTGTTTATGGGGTGCAAACATGTATTCATGGTTTTTCTTTTTTAAAAAGTCTTATTTTTCATAAACTGCACATTTGCACATTGTAAGCCGCGCTCTCATCTGTCCCCTGAACGAGCGGTCGACTTCCTGAGTCTATGAAAACACTCCCTCAGAAACACGCTATGGGCTCAGATTGGTTCGTTTGGGCGGGTGTGTTGTGATCGGCTAAACTGTTGCTCACGTTGTCCGGAAGGTTAACGCCCATTACCTTTACGGGGTAAAGGTAACACACTCTTACTCCGTAAACACACACTCTTACTAAACGTTCCTGAATGATAATTTGCTACATTTTTTAACCATATACACGTTTGTTTTACACAATAGCATCTGACTGGCAACGATAGCAACTGACTGGCTACTACTAATGTTAAACACAAACAGCGTTGGCAAGTTTACGTTCTTGATCAAATCGAAAATAACGTCATAAAGCATATACACATGAAAAATACATTTACAACATTAGTACTTATACAAAATTCAGGTCCATAATGTTTGTACGCGTTTGTCGTAGACACAAAATACTAGCATAACTAGTAGCCTAGTGGCTATAAAACCAGCGCTGGCATTTGAAAAAAATAAAAATAAAACACAAGGCTAACGTTACGTCTGGAATTATACATGCAAATGAAAGCGTAGCGCAAGTTCTGCCAGGAAGACTCAATTGTCACGTCATTATTACCTTCTCATCTATCCAATCGCGTTCTAATACGTGAAGTATAAAAGACCCTTACTTACACTTGTCTGAGTTCGCAGATGCTGACGCTTCACTTACCACCATCCTCCCCACCTCCACTAAGACGGTCTTTGCTCCATCCTTACCACCACCACCACCAGGTCGGTCCCTTTCAAAACTCCAAGGGGGGGTCGGCTGCGCCCCTGCCTTCATCTTCAGGCAGGATATGCAGAATCCATACCCTCGGATCGCGAGTTACGGACAGGGCCTACGCCAAAGAACTTTATTGCATATATATGGCTTGCTGGGCTGTTAATAAAATGTTTTATCGTACAGTATCTTATCTCCCGAGTCTTTCTGGTAGAAATACATTTAAAATGATTAAGTCTTAGCCTACTTACAGGTTGTGGCCCAACAACTGCTGCCTCTGGTTTTAAAGTTGTTTCCATTATATGACTGACAGACAAGAACGGTTTGACCTAAAAATATCAAAATTGAAACTACTGCCGAAACATAGACACCTTCATCTTGGATGCCCTTGCGGTACGATAAAACATAAAAAAAAAATTCATTTCAAAGTGAACTATCCTTTAAAGGACTGCTGTTGATGCCCACAGAAAACTTTTTGCTTTCTTTTGTAAATTTACCTTATCACTGAGCCCCAAAAACAAAAAAGCCCCAAAGTTTTGCCAATCCGGTCCTTGAGGGTCACTGCCATGCAGAGTTCACCTCCAAACCCCGATCAAACACACCTGAACAACAAGCTAGTCGAGGTCTACAAAGTTACCGGTGAGTTTGAACAGGGTTTGAGCTCATCTCTGCAGGGCATTTGTCCTCCAGGACCGGATTTGGGGAACCCTGCCCTAAAGGGATATGGTGATGGAAAAAAATGAGATGCGAGGAGATATTATGTCACTGATTTGCGTTCGCTTTCAAATGTTTTGTGTTCCTCTTGAGAAAGTTTCTCTGGGGAACACATCAGTTTTGTGAGAGAAAAAGATTCTTGGGGGAACACAATTTTAGTGAGGGAACCCAATGCAAAAGTTACTTGACAGAAACAAAAGTTTAGCAAGGGAACACAACATGGCACGCAAAAGTTTTGTGAGGGAACCAGAGGCGGACAGAGTACACAGCTTCATTACTTGAGTAAAAGTACAGATACCCTTTGCTAAATTTTACTCAAGTACAAATAAAACACTACAGTCAGATGTCTACTTAAAGGGATACTCCACTTTTTTTGGAAATAGGCTCATTTTACCACTCCCCCAGAGTTAAACAGTTGGGTTTTACCGTTTTCAAATCCATTCAGCCAATTTTCTGATATTTAGAAGAATATCAGTAACCAGAAAGTTTCTGGTCTCATTGAATTCCATAGTATTTTTTTTTCCTACTATGGAATTCAATGAGACCAGAAGATCTTCTTCATGTTTTTTTTGAATCCGATGTTGAATTCGTGGAGATTCTGGAAGCTGTCTTCTGTAAAATGCGCAGCACAGAGAGCTAGATTATGATCGTCACTTTCAGGAATATAATCAAACATAAATTGTATCCATTGTTGACGAAGTAGCATCCGTGGGAAGCTCGAACACAGAAGACCTGTCAGCTGGGTGAACACAACTCACTCGAAGTGCTGCAGAAATATGCGCATGCCCTTTCCTGCATATTCCGAAGGGAGTGGTTGATGCAAATGTGTGGGTTAGTGACGTACCATAACCCAGCTGTAGTCCCAATCGAGTCGTTTTTGTAGGCGTTTACACTTCCTGGTTTTTAAAAGACGATATCTCTGCTTACATTGAACTTTCAGCGCTGCAACTTTGCAGATACATGCACCAACAGCAACATTACACACTATTTAAAATGAAAAAAGTGAAATCGCAGTAAACCCCCCCTTTAAGAGGACTCATTCTCATTGGCGACCTGGCCAAGATAAAGCGTCAAAGTGCAGACACATAAAGTTACACATTAAGGACAGGACAATGTAATACTGGTTACAAACAGTTAGTCAAAGTGCATCGTGCAAAGTAAGTCAAAAATACAGTAACTAGACAGTATTTCTAATGGAACAATAATAATGATGTAATAGATAATTAAATAAAGTAAAATGCGGTGGACATCTATAATGATGATATGATACTTCTATAATACAAAAAAAGAATAAAGAAAAAAACAGATCCACATTCCAGGATGTTCCTTATTTTTTATTTAATTTGCCTTATTTTAACATTTGACAACTCTGTTAACAAACAGATCACTTCTGTGAGGTAGCTTGGTAATAAATATAAATAAATAAAAAACAATCAGGTAATAAACATAAATTCTTCACTTTTGGTCTTTAGTGCAAAAGTATATATATTAAAAAAGTCTAATATATAAACAAATAGCACTCATTATGATCATTTGTGCTATCTTGGCTGTGATGTCCTGCGGCTTCTCACAATCAAGGGGCATTTTTCTCTCCTCTTCAAACTCTCCCGCAGCGTGAGCCGACTCATCTTCGGCTGGGTTGCCTGGGTAAACTTGTTGTATTGTATTGGGTGTTTGTTTTTGAGATCCCTTTACATATCTCACAGTTTGCTATGGTAAGGTTGTTGTCATCAACTTTATAATGTTAAAGCATAAATATACTGACAGAAAATAGACCACAGAATATTTTGTTCTGTATTGACAGGTGCAATATTTGAAAATGTATATTTTTTTTATATTTATAAATTATATTTATATCAGAATTTGTCAAAACCTAGACTTTCAACCATCAACATTCAATTTATTAATATCTGTTTGTGTACAAAATAACATATAAACATCTTTTCCTATTCTGTTTTGCCTGGAAACACTTCCAGCGCTTGTGTGTCGCGTGAATAATAGGCGTCGGTTCTATTTCTAGCATGCACGTGTTTTCCGCGCGGCTCGCTCAGGCAGTCTGCAAGCTCTAACCTGTTAACATGTGAGCCGAAATAAAAACGGACACGCCATGCAGCTGAGATGCCGCCACGCAGCCAGTGGCCACACTGTCTGTGCCTCCGTATAACTATTGAAATACTGAGAATATATATAAATGTGTATCCGAGTCCTGATCAGGAGGTAACATCCAATTCCGATCGAGTCTGAAACCACTTGATCGGGACCGATTTCCGATCACGTGATCGGATCGTGACATCCCTACAAATAACATGAAGAAAGGATAATAATTTATTACACTAATTGCACAGAGGATAAATGATGATGCTAACATAAACAATGGTGTGTCAATAATTTAGATATGAGTCGTTTGAAGGCGGGTAATGGTACAAGTTCTTTAAGCCTTAAGGATTTTTGGAGTTCATTCCAGTCGTTTCCAGAAGAAAACTTAAAAGAAAGATGGCCAAAGGAAGTGCGGACATTAGTAGTTGTTAAAGAAATTAACCTACTTGACGGCAGATTATGAGGGGGAGAAGCTACCGAAATAAGGTTTCTCAAGTAGGTAGGGCCTTTGCCTAGGATCATTTTAAAGATGGGTAACACTTTATTTTACGACCCGCAAACAACTGTGTAAGTACACCGAAATTACGGTGTACGTTTCTGTAATTACAGTGTACTTCCGTGTAAGTATAAGGGAACAATATGTTAAGTTTGGGGTAATAAAGGGGTAACAAGCACCACTTTAATTTACAGCCCGCAGGAGTTACACTTACCCTGTACCTACACAGAACAAGGGGGAACAAACGCTATTTACTATGTAGCAATACGAAACAACACCATTTGCACCGTAATTACAGAGAAAAGTACTATAGGGGATTATCACGCTTCCGGGTTTCATGGGCGGGATTTGTCAACTTTGTACATGTCCACTTCCGATGCAGTTCAACAATAGCTGAGACGAAAAAAAATAAATAAATAATACCGTTTTGCCACTA